>JAVYIG010002551.1:0-240784 GCA_035222895.1 Strongylocentrotus droebachiensis
GGGTATCATTCTTTCATTACGGGGGCAGCCATTGCGGCTCCCCGTCTAATAAATTGTATCAGCATCTTCTGTGTTGTGACAAGCTTTTCAGTTTGGGGAATGAAACACTTGTTGTGTTTGATTTATGTTTTATTCCATTGCGACATGAAATCACATGATTTGGAGAAGAAGAAAAAAAATCATGATTATGGTTTGTCCCACATGCAGAAAAGTTCAAATCAGCAAAAAAAAATTCTTCTTCTTATTTTCCATTTTCTTTTTGTTGTTGACATGGGTGTTGCGGGGGTGAAGCCGAACTTGTCATTTCATCTTTATTATATACTATACAAACAAAACTTCTAAATTGTTTTGAAAGATTTTGATGGAAAGGGTATCCAATCTAAATGTCCGGCAATTTTCAGATAATTTTAGGGTGATTTGGGATGAAATTGAAGGGGTTCGAAAACTGAGAGTGAAAGATGGAAAAAGGAAACCCGGTTCAGAATTGGAAAATTCGTAATTTGAAAATGGAAAAAGATAATAGAAGAGAAAGGGGGAATTAGGAGGATATAAGCCGAGAAAAGAGGTACAGGATCAATATTGAGGAAGAGGCAACAAAGGGAATATATATGTGATCATTTGCCACTATCTCTCAAAATACAGCTTCATCTCACCTCCTGCAGGTATTACGAAAGAGATGAAAGTAATGCCTCCTCAGATATCAAACCTGTAACTAAACTTTCTATTACCAGCTTCATTATGTGACTTATGATCAAATCATAACTCATATCGAGAAATCAATCTCCCAGAACATCATGCCCCATGAGTGCACATTTTATTTCGGTCCTACCTGTAGTGTTCCATGTTTGGTGCAATGATTCCTATTACCAGCATCATCATTATGTGACTTATGATCAAATCATAACTCATATCGAGAAATCAATCTCCCAGAACATCATGCCCCATGAGTGCTTATTTTATTTCGGTCCCACCTGTAGTGTTTCATGTTGGGTGAAATGAATATTTTGGTCCAGTTTACACATGGCTATCACTTGAGGGTATAAGTCTTCTCGTCTTTATTCGGGAAAATGGGTCAGGGGTGTTCAAATGTCGTGAATGGTCATTAGATTTCACTTAGGGATTAATTCTCGAAATCAGTCCAGCTTCAAGCGTTTCTCAATCCTCATGATCCTTGGACATGAGCCTATGGTGTAGGTTTATAGGAAACAACCGTGAAGGTATGGTTTTACTGATAATATACCTGCGGCATGGCATCGAGGGTTTGTAAAATTCAGTGTCACTGATTCACGGAAGAATCACGGATTCATTTTCCAATTTGTATTTCTGTAATCATTCAAGAGGAATGAAGTAAGATCAAAGGAAATTGAAAGATTTTTTCTCCATCTCATCTTTCCTTGCAAAGAGAGTTCAAAACCGCCATTACCAAGTTAACCCAAGTTGATCAAATCAATAACCTATTCATGTATGTCCAATAAAAGCAATTGGTCAACGAGAACTTACTAATATTTCGGTCGAAGTTAGCCTAATCTACATCACATCGCATGAAAAAAAAATCAACTGAAAACATCATATCATACTTCACTGTTTGTAAAACTTCGAGATTTTCGACGGGTGAAACGACACTTTCATATATCAGTATACATTTCTCACGAAAGGCAATGAATGATAGAGGTGGATTTATATCTTAGGTATGCCTGCTTGGTCAATGAAATCAGAAAATCTCTTAACTAAATGATTAAAGAAGAGGGCACAGGTAAATTGGGGAGAACGATATACGTGGCCACCAGTGCGCACCTCGTATTAGGCCTATTGGCGCGGGGATTTTAATTAGAGCGTGCAGCCGGAGCCCTGGGGTGCTCCTCAAATGATAACAACAATAACCGACCTAGCGTCCACATGATCTGAGCTCAGGTGATATAGGTTTGGAGATGGGGAAGGGAGGAGAGGAAGAGAAGGAGGAGGAGGAGTAGGAGGAGGAGATAGAGGAGGGAGAATAGGAGAAAGATGAGGACAAAACAAGACAACAATAACCGACCTAGCGTCCACATGTTCTGAGCTCAGGTGATCAATTCATAGGTTTGGAGATGGGGAAGAGAGGAGAGGAAGAGAATGAGGAGGAGGAGGAGGAGGAGGAGGAGACAGAGGAGTGAGAATAAAAGAAAGATGAGGACAAAACAAGACAACAATAACCGACCTATCATTCATAATAATCTGAGCTCAGGTGATACAGGGTTAACGCTGTAGGACTGGAGATAGAGAAGGGGGAAGAAGTAGAGGAAGTGCAGGAGGATAAATGAGAGGGTTATTAGGTTTGATGATGGAGAAGGGAGAGGAGAGAGAGATGAAGGAAAGGAGGCAAAGGGAGAAGAGGAAAATGCGAAGGAGAAGTAGAAAATGATGATGATGAGGAGGAGGAGCATCCCAATGATCTAAGTTCAGGGGATCGACTCAGTCCATAGGGTTAGAGATAGAAAAAGGGAAAGGAAGAGGTGAAGAAGAAGGAGGCATGGGTAGAGGGAGGAGGAGAGGAGGAACTAATTACATCAATTAATTTCTTTAATTATGAAAACGATCATCTATAATTACGTCCACTTATTCTTGAAGTGTTAATATTATGACATTGCTCAAGGGGGCGCGGTCGCCAATTTTTTCAGGATTGTCAGTCACCGCTCTGTAGAGGTCTGAGGAAGTGCGGAAGGGGTAATGTTTCCACTGGAGGGTGCAATACCACCCCCTTCCGTGTACCCTACTCAGGCTACTGGTCAATCGTGAAACCCCGTATTGATCTGTTTAGGCGGTCAGGACTATCTGATAGATTAAAGGGACCTCAGACTTAAATTAATTTGTTTTAGGAAAACGAATATCCTCTATAGGCCCACTTATTTTGAAGTGTTACTATCATCATATAAATAAAAGAGCACGGTCCAGAAAGCAATAATCTTTCTAGGATTGTCAGCCACCGCGCTGCATGTAGAGGTTTAAAAGAAGTGCGGAAGGGGTCATGTTTCCACTGGAGGATGCAATACCATCCCCTCCCGTGTACCCTCCTGGTCAATCGTGAAACCCAATATTGATCTGTTTAGGCGGTCATCATCATCCGATAGATTAAAGGGACATCAGACATCAATTAATTTGTTCAATTATCAAAACAAATATCCTCTATAATTACGCCCATTTATTTGTTAAGTATTACTATTGTGACACGTATGAAGTGACGGAGTGTGGGCGCCAAAGCAAAGATTTTGTCCAGGATTATCAGTACCTGACAAATAAGGAGAGCTTGTCTGAGCTTTGACAGACATGGCAGTAGATGATGCATTCACTGTATTGTATCCAAGTATATAATGCTAGCTTACCTGCTCTTTAACCAACATACCATAATTGGAATGAGCAATAAAAACTTTAATTTTGTTGTCATTAAGATATTAATTCGTCATGTTGGTTTAATGATTAATGAATTATGATGGGCACAGTTTTCAATATTAATTAATGTCAAAAGTTGTTTGAATAATCAACTCATATAATAAGACTGTCACGCTTATACCCATATTTCAATTTCTAATAAGAGGGATAATTATCAACAGATCAAAGGCTAATGTAAGATACCTTGTATATTCCTTATCTCACCCCATGCAATCTAAAGAACCCGCGTGCATTTATATTAAATACATTTGTTTTAATTTATTTATTTATTTATTTATTTTTTTTTTTTTGGGGGGGGGGGGGGTTAAACAAGAAGGATGTGCCAATGATCCTTTTGATTTTTTCAGTCATGCTAAGTACATCTTTACTCCGATGATTATCATCACGAGTTATCCATACTATATACATATTATGACAAACACCATAATTGTCTGAGATGAAGATAGCAGACTGCGTGACTATTCTACGTATTTTCAGTAGGTTGTTTATCCACAAAATGGCGACTAATTATCGACTCTACCAACATTCGATATCCATGCCTGAACGAGAACCGAGGTTTGTAAATTGGAAGTTGATTGCCCGTTATTGTGGTTCCATATGCGAAATGAAACCCATTAATGTTGCAGAGGATATAAATTCGTTTTAATTCGTTTCCAAAATGCCACGAGGATTCCTTATCTGGGGCGTCAATTAGGGCTTTAATGTCACAATTTGGGTTGGCTTTAAGAGAGGATGGCTTTATCAGTTTCTCATCATTATAGTTTATTGGTCTTAACTACCTCTGAAGCTCTCGCATTATATCATCCGTCGTTATACTTTGTCTGTAGTTGACTCAGCATCATTAGAAGGTCTTTCACCTATACTGACACTCTACAAACAGTATACAAACTAGCGAGAAAGTTTTCTAAATCCTATGGAGCACGTACACTGTAGGTTCATGTGTTGTCAACGATGTGCTACAGAAACCCCAATAATATGAACATATTCCAGCTTATTCGCATGACTCAATTCTCGACATATAATATTAGATGAACAGAAAACAGCATTCATTTCAACGCAAACAAAAGATTGTGATGTTTACGGCGAGGCAACTAGAAAATCTGTTAAAATCTATTTGAAGTTCACACGGCCATGTAATAAAAGGTACAAACGAGGGGTCGACAGTATTATTTGCACGTATGGAAATCCTAGAGTTTGCTCGAGCGCGCTTTGCAAAGTTCAATGTTATTTTCTATTTTCTTAACTTCACGCCCAATCCCAGCTTTCGTTAAAGATTAACGAAAGTTTGGTTGAGAAAAGTAAATCTGAGGAGGAATTTTAAGCAAGAGAAAGCTGTTTTAATACATGATTGACTGTTTTATTATTTGGTATTGCCTATAGAAAGAATAACAGACGGTTCATAGTTGCGTGATTCCGTGACCCTAGCACTGTATAACGTGTTAGTGCCAGAATGTCCAGATATATGAAAACAAGTTTGTCTTTTTTTTAACCTTCCAATTCTGCGTGGGAATTCGCAAAACTAAATTAAATCAATTTCATAAGAATTTTGTTGTGAAGAGACAAAAAATGCGGTTTATATTTCAAAGTATATTTGGATAAATCCAAGGTAATTTGTCCCATACTCAAAATGTGGATTATATATGATTCTATCAACATGAACAAATTGTTATCCATACTCGAGCTTAGATCAGACCAAGGAAAATGGCACCCGTGATGTTAAATTTGTTTATTTGTCGTTATTCTTAATATAATTGGGACGGCAAATGACTATAGATTTTGCCTTTGGCTTGCACGTATGAATCTCATAAACTCAGCTTGACTGACTGCATAGGTTGCAAATATGGCAAACGCATTACGCCATTGTCTTACGTCATATCCCATTCGTAATAATGCAAAAATTGAAAAAGGATAACGAGTGTCGAGGTGGGTCTTGTAGAGTATACAGTATATTCTGGGTAATAGATACATGTATATTGATTGCTAGCCTACATAACATAACATAACATAACATAACATGGTATTTAGGTAATCAGATACGCAAAGAGGAGATGAAAATACGCGGAGAGAGAGACATGGAGGGAGGGGGGGGGGGGGATAAAGTAAAGTATGTTTTCTAAGATATAAGATGGTGGTATATTGGGATAATCTTTTAGGAAGCTCACTCGGAGCGTTATGTGGTCACAAATCGAATTAAAAACCTCGGTGTTCGTTCGTTCTTCTCCTCGATCTCGTAACCCAAGGGGACGTCGGGATGGGATAGACGAGGCAAGAAGTCAACGATGCGACACGTTTCGTGGTCGTACGGAGGGCGGCGCTTTTTTTTTTCTTCCTCCTTGTCGTGACGTAAATGCGCCCGATCGATGGCGTAGCCCAAAATCGATGGCGTAGCCCAAAAGGAGATCAGAAAAGACATAGGAGAAGGGCAACAATGTTTCCGTTATATTTTCGTGCTGCAATGTGATAATTTGATGAGGATTACACGCCGTGATAACGTTGGGGTTTGCGACGAAGTTCATTTGATCACGGTGAAACTGGCTACATTGCGAACACGACTAATACACAAGTTTGTGTTGCCAACCGTATGACTGCCAATGAAATCGTCAGTGAAACAACTGTCTTGCCATTGAAGTTTTAACTTCTTTGAACTTGGACTTCTCTCGTTCACCATATCTATAACGTTGTCAGCATGTGACTTGAAAACTTGTCCGGTGTCTATAAATTCATTTTATTTATTCTTAGTTTCGAATCATGACGATCGTTAACTTGAATAAATCTTGCAAAAAAAAATATGAAGATGAATATGTAAACAAGAAATACCTGATCCCGCTTTTCATTTCCACCCTCATCTCGTGTGGTGATAATGGGTCTGCTGGTTCTTGAAGTTAAACTAAAAATGTCTCGCTGCGCGGTAAAGACCCAGGGATTTCGGCGTCTTTTAGAACCCCTTAACCTAATTTGGTCCCCCGCCGGTCCCGGGCCAAAGTTCCCTGTCGTGTGAGAACAGTACCTGCTCCACGCAGCTCAACGGGCTAACATTTTTGAAACAGTTACGGTTTGTGCGTCTCATTACTGTCGTTGGAATAGCTGCCCCCTTGATAAATAGATGTACGCGTATACATCTTGAAACCTGCGTTTCGTAGAGCGGGAATATGATTCTGATAACATAAACTTGTATCTTTAAGCCTTTTGCAGAGAGAAAGAAAGAGAGAGCGATAGAGAGAGAGAGAGAGAGGGAGGGAGAGAGTGAGAAGGGTGAAAAATATGAGTCTTAGAACAACACTAAGAAGTTTGAATAAATCATATATATAGATAGGATATTTCTTCTTGCAACACATTTTCAAACAATAATGGTCAACCTGGGTCATCTGTCCCCCATTCTGTCTTTTTGTAATGCTCGATTTTTAAAAAAGAAACGCCTCTACTCCATCATTGCCCTCTGTTGCGCCTATCCTGTACTCCCACTCGTCATCACCATCCTTAAGATCTTCTAATCGTTATCACGACCATTAACGTCACCTTCCCTTCTCCATATCTATTTTTTTTTTAAATTCTGGGCCCCGTCTAAAAAGACTTACGATAGATCCAAATCATTCGCAAGTCCTCCAATCAATCGCAAGTTGGCAGTCTCCTATCTCTGATGTACATAGTTACGATTGGTACCAATCGCAAATAAGTTGCGATTGATATCAACCCTTTATAAGACGGGGCCCTGGCCTGTATAATTACCTTTTTACTTTTCGTTTCCATCGTAAGTCCAGATACAATTTTGCCACATACGACTAACGTGGCCCCCTGTGGGAGGAGCGGACACATTTTCAGGTTGAACACACGGCCTTTCTAAATCCGTTCCATTATGCCAATTTTCATACCGGTATCACATGCACGGTAATGATTGGCAATACGTGACTATCAGGGCCTTTCATCAAGCAGGAAATAAGAATCGGATTCACCTTCATCATCAGATCGCATCCGAGATGGAGGGGAGGAGACGAGGGGCGAGGAAGAGGGAAGGATGGATGGATGGATGAGGGAGTTGGGTGTGATAGATAAGCAGTGATGGGGAGAATGTGATGAATGGAAGTTGAGGTTGATATGATGAGACGAGTGGATAAGATGAGTTTTGATGCATGGGGATAGGAGGTAGATGGAAAGGTTTTTAAAAAAGTCATACAAACATAGATCTATATAGTAGTAGGTAGATAGATCGAAGGGAGTATTATAGATATGAGCATATATGGTTAGATAGATAAGATAGATAGATAGATAGACAAATATATATATGTAATGATAGATATATAGATAGATAGATAGATAGATAGATAGATAGATAGATAGATAGAAAGAAAGATAGATAGATAGATAGAATGGTGACATATATATAAATGAATACATAATATTGAATGATAGCTAGAATGATGATAGATAGATAGATAAATAGATAGATAAATAGATAGATATAATGATGATAAATGGATAGATAGATTGATAGATAGACAGATAGGCCTAGATAGACAAATACATTTTTGTAAAGAAATTGAGGCAGTGAGATGGCAACACATAATAATGTTGTGGTCTTAGCAGCGCATCGCAATGACAATCGTCACCATCCAGTTAACTTGTCAAATAGGGAAATGAAGCAAGAAAAGGCACAAAATAATATGAAACTAATAAATAGATTTTGTTGTCAGAAAACAAACTAAAAGACAAAAACAAAGAACATCAAAGAAAGACACCAACGATGGCAGAAACCAATACGATATACTCGCCACTCCGTAACCGTCACCTTCTCTGAAGTTCACTGTACTTTGGCGCGCGGCATCTCAAAAGAGCGCGATATTGCCTCATAATCCTGTTAAGTACAAATGTTTCATCGGCCGAGCGTGTACCGTCAGATAAATTGAATAAACGGTTTACATGATCATCCCACAAAAGACAACATTGTAGAGCATCTTCCATATACTCAGCCTTCTCAATCGACAAACATGACTTTCACCGAAAATACATGCAGGTAGACTGATCCAGGGTTGATTTGACCAGTTATTTTATTTCAGTGACAACAATCAGAGCCCATTGTTTAACTGTTGTTTGTTTGTTTGTTTGCTTGTTTGTCTGTTTGTGTTGTTGTTTTTTTGTTTTTTGTTGTTGTGTGAGATAGGGAGGGTTCTCGTTTGATGATACTTCATAATAATGTACACCGTCATGTTTTAGTTGGTATAAAAAAAAATTGTACCGACTAAAATCGGCACACATTCACGTAAATGTTTTATTTCTAAACAGATGTTAAATTGAAGATTTTTTTAATATATTTCTCTCAGACTTCGTTTGTGAGCTTATTATACTTTTATGTTTTGACGATGAAACATACATGTTTATTGTGAAAACGTTAGCTTATGGAAATAGCACATGATTTGTGATGTAAGAGCGAACTGACATACGATAAAGAGCAATTGATAGTGAGCGCAAATATCAAAAGTAAAATCATTTGAAATCAAAGTTACCCAAAGTAATATGAAGAATAGCATTAACATTGCATACCGGTCCCGAGGTGCCAAGTTTCCGCGTTGCGAAAGAAAATGTACCTTTGATTGCAGGGTTGACTGTCCCGGACTTCTTGTCAATTTGACTCCGTTCACACCGTGTCAATCAAGGATAAGTTCGATCTTCTTCTCAGCTGTTATGCCATTGAGTAATGCTCAAAAACTATACGACCGACACTTTATGAACGACGGAATGAAATATGTACTCATCTTTTGACATTCGCTAGAGAGAGAGGGAGAGAGAGAGAGGGAGGGAAAGAGAGAGAGAGAGAGAGAGATAGAGAGAGAGAGAGAGAGAGAGAGAGAGCGAGAAGGAAATAATGATCTTACCCTCTACCTCTGTCTATCGCTACATATTTATGACAGACGTAAGAAATCCAGCTACAGTATGAGTGACTGATACATGTAGTTTACACCGATAATACATTCATCGTGCCTTTTTCTAAAGGTATTGATGTGTTGTCAAATATTAACACGTGGATTATACATGTAAGTGCATCTAATCACTTGAGATCAAAGATGCCATTTTTAAATTAATTTTTGACTAAAAATACCCATCCAAGGTATTCCTTTCGTCATACATAGATGTGTAGTAGTCGAGTAAATTTGTTGAGCACTCCACTGGAGATGCGAAAGTCGTGGGTTCGAGCCTCGCTAGGCACCGCAATAATGTTCTGTGACAATAATATACATTTGCCTCTCCATACGAGGTATAAGATGACGAAAGCAATAGTGATTGAATATACCATGTGCCCTGCTCCCAAAGTAAGGAATTCAACTTAAAGAAGAGTGGAGATGGTACACACATTGTGTGAGCGCATAATGTGCAAAATGCTATGTAACGTTAAACATTAAATACAAATCCAGATTACATCTCTTGGCGCAAGTAAATAGGTTTTTTTAGAAACCGTTTCGTTGTTCCATAGGACTATCTATACTCTATAGCAATATCAGCTGCGATTTTGACGTATTATATGGACTGTTGCACGGATAGAAAGAAAACAAATTGTAGGATTGACTGCACTCAATTTTCTTGGACGACCCGGGTCGATGGCTCTGTGAAGCATGTGTTGGACTGCCATTTTCTGTGTATTTCACCGAGTGGTTTATGACTTCAATGCCTCCATCGTCTGCTTAATAACATTATCTCATTAACTTAACTCTGGAAATATATTAGCGAGAAAGCATGCGAAGGTAAATCGGGCTGCTTTAATATGGGTATGACCGTGATCAAGCCGGGTACAATTTGGAATGGGAGATTTGATGGAGGTATTGGAGAGTCTTGATGGGGTATATTTGGAATGCATCTGTAACCCGCGGCTCGACAACTGTTTCCATCGCTAACGATGTCATAATTCATTAGAGGAGGTCGTTCCGTAAATGGTTCGCTATATCAAGAGGTCATCGCATGCGGCTTAACACCTGGCCGTCGGTAATGGGCTAAGTGAGATGTGGTGAGATGGAGGAGGGAATGAGGAGGAGGAGGAGGACGAGGAGGAGGGGGAGGAGGAAGAGTGTGGATGAAGCATCAGCACATTGTGAAATGATTCAAATGTATTTTCTTTGAACATCACCTGCAGACATTAGGAGGAGGGAAGGAGGAGAAGGAGGTTGAAAGAAAATTAAAAGAATAAAGAGAAAGGGAAAGGTGACGAGGAAGAAGAAATAAAAAGAGGGGAGGGAGGAGGTGGTGGTTGTGGTGGTAGTGATGATGTTGGTGGTGGTGATGGTGCTGATGTTGGTAGTTTTAGCGATTTTTGTAAGGATGGTGTGATGGTGGTGGTGGTGGTGGTGGTGGTGGTGGTGGTGGTGGTGGTAGAGGACGTAATGGTGGTGGTGAAGGTAGTGGTGGTTTTTTAATTGTTGTTGATAGTCATGGTGATGGTAATACTTGTTGTGGTGATAGGTGTTTTCGTTCTAATAGTGGTGGGAGAGAAAGGGGAAGAAACATTTAAAGGGATGCATCACCTGTAGAATGGTGAAACAGTAGTTGTAGATGGGGAATGCTGGTGACAATGTCATAAATGCACATGAAACAAGTATAATCATAGGAAGAAAAAACGATATGCCCGTGAAAAAAAGGAATAAACTACAACTGTAATAAAAGTATGGATATAAGATTCAAAGAAATATAAGCTGAGATTGTATGGGGTAATCTAAAGTTCAACTCCCCCTCCCTCTGCACCAATAATCAATAGCAAGTGTGTTTTCTTCTTGATTGGCAAGTCTGGCTTGTCGGTAGAGTCTGGTCTGGCAATTACATAGTATTTTTCTCTGGTCATTTCCTGCCGTCTTCTCGCTAAGACGGGCTTCTATTTTCTGGTCTTGATATCAAATTGAATATAGTTCAGGTTCATTCACCTCCTCAGGCTGGCAAACATCTGTTTAGGAAAATTAGTCTGTAGATAAAGACCCTCGGTAAGATTTTTTTACTTGTATCGTTAGTCGCAGGTCATATGGACTGTTTCCACGTTATCAGCTGCATGTCCAGTCCATATCGACAACAGTATGACTCAAACGTTTGACATTAAATTCGTCATACTGTTTAAGTAGGAAAATTGTTCGAATCTTTATTAATGGAGCAAAGATTTGTCTTCATCTTAAATGTTCGTTTTATCAGTCGCTATTGCTATGGTAACCGTTAAGCTCATTCATATCTCCTTGCTCCACTGTCTCGTTTATGATACATGTATGTCGACACTTCAAACATTATCCTTCGTGGCGTTGAAATTAATGCAAAATCATCTTCAAAGGAACCGAGGGTTTTAAAGGACTTTTTTTGGGGGGTAAAGGGTAAATCAAAATCGGGATATTATTCAAACAAAAGTATAGGACCCAGAAAGGGTCTACTTGGACGTCATTTCTCACTAAATTCCGACCAATACCTGAGAATGGTACCTCTTTTAGACAGACTAAAGCCGTGCCATATGGAGAACGCCGGGTCGTTTCTTACCAGAGAAGCGTGAAATAGCAGGTGTATTCTTGCATGAAAGCTACAATACATGGTTCAAAGGTCACGTCTGACATTTGGTACTGTTTTCCATGAAAATAAAAGGTAAGTTGAACATATTTATTTTAAATAGGTTGCTATGATGACCTACGGAATTTTTTAAATAGTTTAAGGAGGATACTCAAGACAAATTCATGTGAGACTGTAATTAATTTTGAAGTTCTTAGTAATCTAGAAATTGAATTATCGAAGACCTTTCCAATGCCAATCGTCGATGTTGCCTTTAACCATGGTAGACTAATCATGATTTATTACATACCGTGTGGTTCTTCATTTCGCGGTATGAACACACTATCGCTTGGACCATGTCCACATCAATTTTCAAGTTCATGCGTTAAGTCTAAAATCGAGTTATCGAAGATCTTATCAATGCCAATAGGCAATATTAACTGTAAACGCGGGGAAACTCATGATTTATCAGAGACATGAGTTCTCACTGACCTTGCAGTATGAACACACGCTCATTATAGCTTAGACCACATTCATATTTGGTTAGAAAAGTTCGTATATGAAGCAATCTAAAATTGAGTTAAGGAAGACCTTGTTTCAATGCCAATGGTCGATATTATTATTAGATTAAAACCAAGGAGTTACTCCGGACCGTACAATGGTGGACTAATCATGATTTATCACATACCGTGTGGGTTTTAACCTCGTTGTATGAACAAGGAGCTCATTGGTATGAACACACGCACTCTCACTATGCATACTTAGACAATCCTGGGAGAGTACGGAAATGTGACGAATGTGATAGCCGTGACGAATGCTTCTAAAAAACAATGTTATCGAGTGACAACAACAACAGGTGGATTCAGACTAACACGAATCATCGCGAAATTCATTTCGAGAAGTTTTGACTTGAGATCTTGAGATTTTAAGAGAAATTTATCTTTTCTAACAAAACCTGAACGAACGCGATTGGAGCGTAATGTATGTCACGTGGACACGCGGTTAATCACGTGATCTGTTTGTGGTACAGTCCGCCACGCAAGGGCAGTGCGTATCTGCATTGCAGGTATATGGGATCTACCACAATTATACCAAGGAGGATATTACTTATACCAATAGTAGACCACTTGTATGAAACGTTTACAATTTAAAGGCCATGCGCATGTTAAATTCAGCCGAAGTAATAAGGAGATAGAGGGTAAAATTTTCATGTTTGGGATATAGCAACAAATCCAAGACATCACTTATGATACTAGGCCGTATATTTCATAATAATTCACATGGCATTATGACAGAAGTTACAAAGGTCATAAAAGCAGAATGTTAATTAGATCACAACTAGAACTCTGGACAATTATTGTTTACGTCTGAGCGCCTTATGAAGACACGATTACCAGTCTGCGGTGGCTTAGGCATCTTAAAAATCCAAGATATCTAACAAAAGTTTTCTCACATTTCTTAGATGTGTACATAGGCATTCACTATTTAAGACATGTGAGTAGTGAGAAATCATCTCAAATATTCCCTGTCATATCATAATCAATTCGCCCCAAGTCCTAACTCGGCTCGTTCATGACTCGTCCAAGGACACCAGTGATCCTTAGCTGTGTTAAGAATCCGCAGGTGATTATGTGAGGGTATTATTTATAGAGAACCAAGTTCGTCAACACTCGAGACACAAGAGAAAAACAAGAGAGAGGTGTTATTTCTGGAGGCCAGAACATTGACGAAGAATGTCACCTATGTTAAAGGTCGTGTTTAAGGTATGTTTATTTTTACAAGTTTTTGAACAGTCAAAATATGCCGGATTACACTGTGTTTTGCCATCTGCAGGTACATGTTATGAGGCAGCTAAGATGTTTGAAAAAGAACACGCGATCCTTTTCCGATAAAAAAAAATCCGCAAAAATATGTAGAATTCATATTCGGGTGTTTGTATTGCAAAGAGTGTTGACCTCGACTTGACAACTTGTAGTGAACTTGAGATAGTTAATATTCAAGATGTGTGAGTATAGTCCTGTCATTTCATTGTCAATCCCCCTAGTCTAAACTCGTTCATGACTGGTCCAAGGACATCTGTCATTTATAGCTGTGTCAAGTATCCCCAAGTGATCATTCGAGTGTTATGTATAAAGAACCAAGTTCTTCAACACTCGAGACACAAGAGAAAATACAAGAGAGGGGTGCTTTTCTTGAGGCCAGAACATTGGCAAAGTATGTCGTGCATGTTTGGAGGTGGAAATAGCTAGGCAATTAAGGGTTCTACAACCGAGACATTTTTCATGTTGGTACTAAATTATTAGCTTCGAAAACATTTCAGTGCACCTCATTTGTCAAGTTTTCGTGAAAATATTATGTAAAGGTCATTACCAGCAAACACAAAACAATACAATAACGACAACAAATAACAACAACAAGTGTTTTCTTAATATCGTACACATCACTGTAAAATGTTGATAGATGAATTCATTATCTAATTTTTTTTTCTTGGATTATCAAACACCACATAATATTTTTAAGTTTGTCTGCTCAGTCTCTTCTCGGTCATTAATTTGTTTGAACGTCCATCTGTCCATCAGCTGTGTCAATCCCGCGACAAAGTTGTCATTGCGTTCATTAATTCGAATATTTCATGCACTGTTCTGATAATAGTTAAGTTATCACAGCTGAATTAATTAGACCACCCTTCTAATCTTGAATGATTCGAGTTGCCTTGGAAGTCCTCTTGTCCTAATTAAATCACTGTCCTCTGTCTGCAACATCAATGTAATCAGTTTGTGAAAATCAGATACGGAAATTGGGTGTCAGTGCCGCACATCCGTTCTCGTCCACATTGGTGGAAGAAAATGATTATACTCTATTAATACATTTTGGTCTGGATTGACCTTTTGATAACATTTTTAAAATAAATTTGACCCATAAATTAAGAAAGGAATGTTCCTGTCTTCAAATTGAGCTAGGATAAGACCTACATACGTTACATCGTTTGCCAGTGTAAGTACCGTAAAAGTAGTATTTCAAAGCATGTTGGAAATTTCGGCAATATGGAATTGCACGTGCCTTCGAAACAAAAATCAATTACCAGACAAAAATCGACAAGTGGTTCTCATATACAGATAGGCCTAAATTAACTTTTCCTGATCAATACACGTATATTGATAAATCGTAATTCGTGTGCCCTCTGATAGGATCCGGAGCTAAAAGTGAGCCCTTGATTGCTCTTATCCGCCATTTTAACTCTCACCAGCGCCATTAACTGGTCAGTTGTAGCTTGACAGTTTCAGATGGAGCTAAGCAATGAGTTGATATCTTAATTAGATTGTACAATCTCTCTCTACCGATCGATGCCACACGTGTCAAACTGGCTGGGTTTGGTAGTCTCGAAGCTCACACTCTGCATGATGGCTTGTTGCCTCTTCCTTAATTACTAGTATATTTGTAATCAGTTCAAAGGGATAAATCTGTCTGTATTACTGTTACTACAGTAGTTCTCGTAAGATTGTGTAAAAAGATGCAAATTTGGCTTCATTTGTTCGGTCGTTCGTAATAAATGCGAAGTGTATGCTGAGATATATAAGCAAACATATAAGTAATTATTGCATTACATATGATTGTGAAATAAAATAATTGTATTCAACATATCGATTAAAGTATGAATATGCGTCTGAAATGTATAGACTATCAAGATGACAGTCGGAATGGGGGTAATGAACTTACCCCGTCGCTGGGATGAACGATCGCCCTAATGAACCGTGTGACTTTTAGTTTTTCGGTCAATTTGAACGATTTTCCCTGTCATTATCCGAGATTTTTGTCCTCCATCCTGCCTCATGAATGGATCCGCAGAGATGATTCATTTTTCGTGTTCATAACATGCTACAGATATCTTCATTGGTGGTGTAGCGTGGTTGCAGACTTTGAGGGGCATTGATATTAGGGGAATGTTCTGATCATCTTCGTTTATTATCCCTTGCCACAGTCTTCTTTTCCTTTCCATCTATGTTCTCCCCCTTTTCACCAAGAGGGGGGGGGGGGGGGGCAACTGCCTCATGTCTCCCCGTATCTACGCCTGGCCCATATCCGTGATGAAGTTAAAGGTATTACAAAGTTTTGGTATTGGGTCATGAATTCGGTTCAAATTAAAATTTTGGAAGCATATGCGTTCCTACAATATTCATTGATCGTTGTCGCGGTTGAAATCGAGTCTGAAGTTATGAAATTATAAATAATAAACTCTTTATGTTGTATAGCTCCCTCTCAAGGTCAAGATATTCATTTAGCTAAGAAACAATGTTTCTTGACTAAAATCAACCGATTAGATTTTCCCGTTTGGAAATTATATATCACAACTACATATTCTGAGATTTTCATGGTCGCAGCTACCATTGTACGGCCATAGGCGCTATTTGAAATTTATCAAAATTTACCGGGAGCACCGGTAAATTTTTATATTCCATTTTTCTCGAAAACAGAAGTGTTTTAGGGGTTAATTTTTGTATTGCTTATAATACATCCACAGGGGCATCCAAATATATCAAAATTGTAAAGATTCACTATCCACCCAATTTTCAAAATTCCCCAAAACTTTGTATTACCTTTAATCTGTGGAAAGTGTTTGCATTGTAACGATTGGAACGAGGTTGGATGTGGTTATCGGGGGAGGGGGTTATGCGGCCGCATGAGTGGTGGTGATGATGATGATGTAGATGGTTTTGAAAATGATGGAGGGGGCAGACGTTTTCATAGCGGTGGCATTGCTTGTGGCAAAATGATGATGCAGATGTTTTCAATGAAAGATGAGGAATGGTAAAATGAACGATGAATTTAATATAGAAAATCGGCGTAAAGCAAAAAGGTGTACGCAGAGGACCATGTCATAATTATGATTGTTGTATAAAGTAGATACATAAGTGACACCTTTTTGTTTGTCATCAGGGTATTCGATTATTTTGAACCCAACTGAGAGATTTTTTCGTCCGATGTTTCGTAAACAGTGATCAAAACAGGGGAAACTTTCCAGATTAGTCATAAACCTGACGACTCTCTTTTACTTAGTGTAGAGTGTCATTTCTAAATGATGTTGCCTTGTCTTAGACCTTTGTGATCGTACATTCGAATTCGTTTCATGAAATCTTTAAGTGATAATTATTGTCACATTTCTTTTTTATTTGTTGCCTGTAGAAAAATTAAGATAGAGAGCGGCCAGAAAAGGCTAAATTCATATGTTTTTTTTTTTTTAGTGGTTTAAAACACATTTATAAAAAAAAAAATAGAAAGTATAGTTGATTTGAAAATAAATGCATTGGTCCTCAGTCAAAAAAATACATAAAAATATATACATGTGTCGGCAAGCAAGATGTCTAATTATGTGTTGTAACGTTATTATTGTGATTAACACTGATTTACATCACTCTTTATCCCATTACAGCTGCGAGACAAGACCAGGCCCCTCCTTCCTGACCCGCCGTTACAAGTTCCACTCCGACCACAGCTTCACCTTCTACCAGTTCTACTACTCGGACAACCAGTGCCAGTCCCCGGCTTACTCCTACCGGGTCAGGGGTCAGCTCACCATCGGAGGACTGACCTTTACCCTCGATGGGGCGAACGAAGCCCTATACGAGCTGGAGAAGGTGACATTGACGGTGTTCCAGGATAGATTCGCCATGATGCTGGCGCAGCAGCTCAATGGAAGCTGTCCGGGGATGTTGGAACCAAACCAACCGCTTGCGATCTTCAGGTACGAGGATAAGTTGATATTATAGAATACTTTAAAGCCCCACTGCAGCTACAGTACTTGCGCCCTCTATATAGCAAACAATGTCTATGCGGTGCCCATTGGTCCCCCATGATCCTCTTTTTCTTATGTTAAGTGAGAGCTGATTTGATGAGATAACCACCTGCCAGTGACCTTGCAGGGTGGTCTAATCCCTCCTGGAAACTAGTACAGATTGGATTAAACAGTTGATTAGTATCTTGGCATAAACCGTAAATACAACATAATCAGCCGTTTGTGACGAAGCTTCAGATTGTTGTTTTGTTTAGTGTAATGAGCCTCGATTGACTGTTGAGAGAAATTTTTTGAATTTTCCACCAAGGATCTTCGGTGACAAATTAACCAATTCACCTGTTATGATAACAGCTAGATGGATAGAGCACAGGTCTCTGGAGAGACGAATAATTTTGTCTTGGTATGTGTTCATTCGTGACGAAGTTCAAAGAGTTGACCTGAAACTCTCTCCAACATCATAGTCATGTTTCATGGATGCTAACATAGCGTTCGTCATTTGTACTGAATCTGATTCAATTTCAAAGTTAAGCTACTCAATCAATCTACTTGTTCATGTAGTTACCGTTTTCTATTTCACGACTTGTCTTTTCCATGTTGTCAGAAAGTACATCGTATTGGATAATTCACGAGACGTCGTGCAGATAGACTGCACACCGGGTCTAGGATTCACCATGAACGAGCTCCAGCTGATTCGACAGGAGGTCTACGAAAGACGGGTGGAAGACACCGGGACAGTTCGAAGGTCTGAGACCCTCTATCTAGGAGACATCCACACCGATCCTGCACAGATGATTATCCACAGATCGAAAGGTTACCAGACGCCGTTGAGGAAATATGATGATGATAGTGAGGTAAGCATGGTAAGATTTTTCATAACATCTTCTTCCTTTTCTTAGGTTAGTTGTATAGTTCCCCTCAAGAAACTGTTCTCTACAGATCATGTTGTACCATCTGATAGTCCGAGTGAATCCCCCTTGTCTCTTTTTCCCAGTTGGTTCTTTCGTTCTTTTGCTCTTGGAGTAGCTCCCTCTTCTTAAACCTGAATACCTTCTAATACATCCTTCCAGAATGTTTGATGTCTTTTGAGGACTTCAACGTCTTTTTTTAATGTGACTTAGCTGTGAGAATGACGCTAAAATCATTAAAATGAACATAAATGTAGTATCGCAACTGCATCGCTGATCAAGTCAAAGGCTGCTTAGATGGACGAGAATGGCCACTGACATGGCAGCGGATAAAGCTGTCAAAGGTGTTTTTTACTTCGTTTCTTTTTGTATGGGGACGGTGATCTTGGCTCTGTCAAAAATAAATCTGTGCCCTCCTTCGGAAAGGATGTTAGGCAATGTTGATTGACTCTCATGTGTTTCTGGTGAACATATCTCTTGCTAGGTTGAAAATCCTTTTGTTATTTGTCAATTCTTTACTGCGGCTATTCTTTAGTCATTGCTTTATGACGTTTTTGTTTGTCCTTACAATTCCAATCTCAACTTTCTCTTTAGGCTATATCACTGAATCACAGTTGTCTTCCTTGTTATCTATATATTTATGTAAAAATTATTTGGGTTTAACCAAATCTAAACTTGTCTGTTTCTCAGAATCATGGGAGAATCGTTGAGACAAGGCAAGCAATATTGGGTTGAATTGAAAAACAATCACATTTAAAATATGTCAAGCACGGAACACTGTCAACAAAATTCAAATCGAATAGACGTGAATATCAAATGCCCCGTATTCAACCACGCGATATGAAACGTGAAACTCTATTCTTTTGATTATGAAGATGTTTAAGCATCTATCATCTTCTTCGATGGTTTCTCTGTGGACCTCGTCAACGCCATCATAACTCAATCTCGGTGCCGAGATTTGATTTTGGCGTTGTTGTTTCAGTCGTTGCGTGGTAGACGTATAATACGATCATGGCAGAGCCTAGGCCTCCTATATGAATACATAATGCTACGGATCATCAACTCCATCAATTCTTTAATATTCCCTCTTCTCTCCTCTGACGTACGACGTAATTCCTTTCTCATATGTAGGTTCTTCTCCCCCCCCCTCTCTCTCTCTCTCTCTCTCTCTCTCTCTCTCTCTCTCTCTCTCTCTCGCATTCCTCCTTGTCTTTCTATCATATCTCTCTCTCATTCTTTTTAAAATTCGAATTGTATTTCTTCTGACGATCAGATATTTTCCTTCTCTCGCAATATTACAATCTCCCCGTTGTTTCCCTCTCACCCCCTCTCCTTTTATCTCTCTGTATTGAACTTTATTTCTCTCTATATATATAATTGTCATCCTTCTTATGCCTTTCCTATTTCACGAACCTTATAATTCTTTATTTGTTTTCATAGTTAAGATTTATTATAATTTTTTTTTTAATTTCCCATCTTGTTCCTCCTCTTTCAAAACAGCATAAGCGTTGATACTAAGTTGTTGATATTCTTCTTTTGTTCTCTCATCCTCCTTTCCTTGTATTAGTTAATCATTCTGCACTATTCAATTTTCCCGTTTAACTTATTATCGTTCATTGGAAATATATATCATTTTCACTAGATGTACCCAACTACTCATCTTTCGTCAGAGCATATCATTCTGTTCCTTAGTCCTCTACATGCTACCCGCTCTTCTTCTTCCTTTCTTTCTCCTCCCTTCTTTCTTCTTTGCCAGCCTCCCTCTCCCAATCGCCTTCCATCTCCTCAACGTACTCTCTCTCCCCCTCTCTCTCTCCATCTCACTCCCTTTCCCCCCCCCCTCTCTCTCTCTCTCTCTCTCTCTCTCTCTCTCTCTCTCTCTCCCTCGCAGTTTCTTTGTGTCTCATTCTTCGTGGCAAGCACTCCACACTTTCTTCCCATTCTTCATAATTATACGTTTCTTTTTCTGGAGAGCTAGATCAGATTGCATCGTGCGCCGGCCCTGCCAGTCTTACGTGCCGTCCATACTAAGTAGGGGGGTAATCCCAAACTACACAGAAAACTGTGTTCGCATTAGAGTTTATCCGTTTCGTAATGATGATTATTCTGTTTAGTTGAGAAGAAGAGATATTCACGTTTCATCAATGTTTATACTTTTAGTTAGTTAATCAGTGGTTTGTTCTTCATTATGAAAATTAAAAGAAATTAATAAACATGTCATTTGTAAACAGTGTTCAGTCATTGGTTAAAAGTCTTGTCTTTTGGGGGCTATGTGACAATAATTTCTCCATATATTGTCTTAAAAACATAGGCATCAGTCAGTAAGTGTGTATTCATATTTGTACAGAAATTTACCTTATGATTTAGGTGTTTAGAATATTGTAAATATAAATAAAGCTAACATATCCCGCGCACAGTAAGTTATTTTTGTTTGAGATGCTTTATTGATCTCTTTACGCAAAAGATTTATTCATTACGAACCTCCATAACATCTTCGGGACCGTTAACTTGTTAATGTTGAGTTCACACCGTTTTTACAAGCTCACAGCCGCCTTCTGAACACGTCGTTTCATAAATTCACAGTTTCCTCGGAACATTAATATCATGACAGGTTCAGCGCTAATACTCAATATCCAATATTTAATTACACGGTGTTTTCTGTCTTTTCCTCGCTTCCCTGCCTGGCCCCCGGGTCAGGGAAGAGCGCGGCGGGTTCGGACAATCCTTTTTACTCTGTTTTTACTGCATCGATACTACTTGAAGCAGCATGTAAAGCCTGATCTACTTTGGAGGGTCGCCAGATATGGAAATGGAGACTTAAGTATTCGACTTGCTGGGATGGCCGATGATTTTATTTTGTTGAGCGTTAAAAGAATGCAATGTTCAATATTTTTCCCACTCGAGACGGTAGAGAATGTGAGAGCATGAATGATAATCTATATTTTGTCTTTCAGCTTAAAGGATTGAACTTCACGTTAAGGGTGTACACGTGACGAAACATGCTTCTCATGTTTAAATGAATGATTTTATTCTGCACATGAATGGGTAAAGAATTGTTTCATTGATCTCAGATGTTTTGAATTGTCTGATTATGGAAAACAACTTTGTACCTTGTTTACACTCAATTTATCTCCATAACTTACAAAAGAGTATACCACTCCCCGTAATCAAATCAAATTTCCTTCTGTATTTGAAGTGCGCGCACTGTCCAATAGTTGGTAGGCTGTTCCAGTAAGGCGCCATTTTAAAATGTGTGCGTATAGAAAATAATCGAAACCACAACGATGCTCGCCTCCTACGAGATACCCATACACCTGGATAGAGAGAAACAGCACACATTGCGCCAGGGTAGGGTTAAGACTGTGGTTTCCAACAAATACGTAGGATTAGGGTAACAGTGGTTAATTATCATCAACGATAATCATGTCGTAGGTAAAAATGTTGTCAATTCACTTTCAAAGACTTAAAAACCTTCTTATGAGGGAGCTGACGTATAGAGTACCGAAGCTGTGACATCATAAAAATATATATTTTTAGAGTGGGTCGTAATGTTAAGAACCAGAGCAATATAACACTGAGCTCCTATAGGAAATCTTTTTATTCAGATGGTCATATCTCAGCCAATACTTAACATATTCAACTGGTTTTCGACATTCGGTCATTATTTTTGATGCTCTTTTGGAAAAATGAAGGACAAATTGAGAAATTCGAAAAATAGATTTTTGATGAAGTCACACTTCACCACTCTATAGGTCTGAAATCAATAAAGGTTTATCAATAAACTGTTTCATTTCAACCGTAATAATGACGGTTAACACTATCTCACTGAGTAAACATAAAGACATATTGTCTGTCCGCCATCTTGAGGCTAGATGACTCAAGTGTTTTGACTGTCCATCTCCTTGGGCTTGAAGAAGAGTCACTCACCCACTATAGAAGTCATCAATACAATCTTCCTCTTACCCATTGGCAAAATAGAGATAGAAGATGATACGGAATATCATAGTGATCTTATTGACATAGAGATAAGAGAGAAAGAGAGTGAGAGAGAAAGAGAAAGAGAGAGAGAAATAGCATTTATTAATACATGTACTTCGTGAAGAGTGACCCTCTTGTCAATAAAGGCCTCAGGAGTGGGGTATTCCTCTTTCTGGTCGATGAGTATTAGGATGACTTCACGTGGTTTGTGGTCAAGGTAATGCTGTTGTCGTGGAAGCAGAAGATGCTTTCCAGTGTCATTGACTAGAAGATAGAGAAGGAGAAGGAGAAAGAGAAAGAGAGATGGAAAGGGAGATAGAGCGAAAGAGAAGGGGTAAGGGAATTTATTAATGCTTTCTGAGAGGAGGATGACCCCCTTGTCATTTAAGATCCCAGAAGCGGGGTATTCCTCTCTCAGGTCGATGAAAGTTTGAATGACTTTGTGAGCTTGGTGGTCAAAGTAATTTGGTAGTCAGGGTTACCGAGGATGTCTTCTCGTGTCATCCATCTGAATGTGAATGACATTTCAATGGTCACGATTTAGTTAACACAGAAAGGCATAATGGTCTTCTTGACCAGAAGATACAAGAGAGGGAGAAGGAAAGGATGAGAGAGTGTGAGAGAGAGAGAGAGAGAGAGGGGGGGGGGGAGAGAGGGGGGGGGAGAAAGAAAGAAAAAAAAAGAGAATTTATCAATATTTATAGAGGAGGGTGACCCTCTTGTCTGTAAAGGCCCAAGGAGTGGGGTATTTCTCCCTCCGGTCGATTAGTACTAGGATGAATTCACATGGTTTGTGGTCAAGGTAACCCTGTTGTCATGGTACCCGAAAAGGCCTCAGTTAGTGTCATCCCTCTGGATGATTTCCCCCTCTTTTCAAGTACATGTACATGTATATCCTTTGAATTTCTTCTTTCTCTTGTTTATTACGTACTAGAAGGCGACCGTGAACTGTATTCAATACAACTTTGAATTGTTTTCAATGTGAATTTACATACCTGATAATGAATTTATCAGCAGGACTTTTGTTTGTTTGTATTTCATATTATAATTATGATCTTATTCTTATTTTGAAAGAGCGGAACCTAGATATAGATTAGTCAGTCAATTGTAACAGATGAATTTTTGGAGAAGTCTTATTCTTTAAACGAACAACCTTTTCTATATCAGCAAGTCCAATTTTTCCCCTTTCACTGGTAAAAATCTTGTAAGGCCTTGGAACTAAAATAAACAATATTACTAATCAGTAACAAGAAATGCATATCGAGCAAAAAATGATGTTTAGCGACAAAAGTTGAACTTTTCAGCAGAACTACACGATAATAATAATAATTACAGTGCTTATATAGCGCCTAACACTTACTTTGTCAGAAGTCTCTAAGCGCTCTACAATAATGCAGCATAATTACCCTGGCTTTAGCAATGCAGCTGTTACGCGCGCTGCGTTTCAAGGAATACATTCCTACCAGGTACCCATTTACTTGCATAACGCCATAATATGCTTGTGATGTACCTCCTACATGTTCATATATGAGACAGGGAATGGTGATAACTACTCTGAATTCTAGACGAAGTAAAGCGGAATAACTTAAAATGACAACAATTATAAAGGATATTGTTTGTCGAAATAACACTCATCAATCTACAGTAGATCGTAACTTACTAACAATTACAGTTATATTTTTCTCTTGCATTTTGGTTTGTTAAACTAAATTAATAAAATAATTGATAATATAAATGCTGAAAGGAAGCCTTTTTTTGGAATTAATATCCAATTTGACGAACAAAAATGAGGGAATGAAGATGAATGAACTACATTGTAACATCGGATTTGATCGAATAGAGCATACGAAATGAGAAGATTAAAGTGGAGAAATTGATTGAATGCTGACGATTGAAATAAATGTATGCAAAGCGTTCTGAACAGAAGGATTCTATTTTATCTTTATCCGATTTTGATTATTTCTATATCTAGCACATGCTAACCTTTGTTGTGCTTTCGTTTTCGCTAGGTGAACGAATTAAAGAAAATGCACATAAAGTGGGTTCAATAGTCAGTTAGTCCAAATCTGCATTGAGAAGAAAAAATTAGTTGATATATAAATTTGAATCCTATGCGGATAACATTTTCACATTTATTCACTAATACCAGCAGCCTCCGATATGCTTGATTGTTTCTTTTTAACTTCTTCTTCTTCTGTATCTTCTCCTCCTTATAATAGTCTCCTCCTCCTCCTCCTTATTTAGCTTTTCTCCATCATTTTCTCCTTCTTCTTCTTCTTCTTCTTCTTCTTTTCATCTTCTTCTTCTTCTTTTCCTTCTCCACCTACTCCTTCTCCTTCTTCTTCTTCATTTGAATTGCAAATAGGTCATAATGGTATTAAGAGAGCCATGTAAGCAAAATGAGCATGTGCTTGATCATGGAGGTACTAGCTAGTAACTCCATGATTTGATATACCTGTATTTATTTAGTAAATACATCACTATCATCTGTATAAGAAGGGGAAAAAAGGCATAATCTTTTGACCAGATCTGACCTTTAAATGAAGGTTTCCATTCATGCCTGTAAATATCTTCAAAGTTCAAGGGAACCGTAATTGGCAATGTTGGCAATGGACTTAATTGCAACATTCGATCAATCAACTCTCATTTCTCAGTAATGTTCATTTCGAGAGATGCATTCACACAAACCAGCATCCCCCATGTTATAGGGTCAAATCAGCGCTTTTAGATAGGTTCCCAACCCTTTCTCGCATGTGCGTCAGCATGATGATGCGTGGTATACCAGCATGGGTTTACCAGCATAATAAGGATCGAAAACCACTCTTTTGCCTATTGACTCTTCCTCCTGGTCCGAATGTGTGAACAGCTTTCAAGTCTTCCGTCAATATGTTCAGGAGATGGATGTATCCCCAAGAGCCGGCTGATTTTGAATGCTCAATGGTTTCTCAATATTTTCGCCCAGCTCAGGAGAAAATGACATTACGCCCCACCGATTATTGGCTCATCATGACTAATAAAATCAGAATTTGATTTAACATTGGTCGGAGAGGGAAAAAAAACTTCTTATTTTATAGTCGTAAATTGGATAGCATTCAATCATAGCCAAGCAGCCCAATCGCCGTACTTCCTCCTCCTAAAAGTCGACTTATGAGAGTGAGGATGGTGGTGATCTTGAAGAGTTCCCCTGAACTCCCAAACCATCACCAATATTCAGAAGTTACAGAGCTGGAAGAATCATTCCATGACTCATAAAATGTGTCTGGCCTGTGTAAATGTTGGAGTCTTTGTGTGTGTTGGTGTGGTGGCTTTTATGGAGTGGACGAAGGAAGGTTACATTTGAGAAAAGTGCAGGCAGGCCAGGACAGTCACCTTTGTATTCCCTGGTATTCATGAAGGTGATCTACAGGAATCAAGGTCTTTACTGCAGTTTAGGTCTTTTCAGAATGATTTCATACAAAAGTTCAGTAAAGTACATTGATTGGGTTATGATTATTGCATGATTTATCTATCAAGGTGTTTTTTAAATTCATCTATAAATCCAAGTGTTACACTGAAATTAGGTTTGTAAACTATCGTTCCTCGGCTGAAGTATGAATGGATGATGTAAGGCGTGAGGTATAACTTACCTCAAACCATCGAAGATAAGGAACTGCATTTACACGACGCCCACGTAGTTGAGGACAGCGACAAAATTTGAAATGAAATTCATATCTATTTCAGATATCCGTAATTCATTTTAACATTTCGTAATGGTTTAAATACAGGCAAATAAAGCTTCATCCAAATGATTGGTGTTGAATGTCACGATACATTCATCGTGTCCATTGCAATATAGGTATGGATCGTAGGATCGATGCATAGAGTTACGAGGTTTAAATGGCTGATGGAGTTACAGTGTAAGTGCTCATCAACATGGAATTATTCAGTTGTGCCGAGAGATGAATGGCCTTTTTATGCCAAAGAGTTGAATGAACTGTTGCTGTGTCGGTATAGCTTTCAAGAAGAACCACCTCATGGTATCGCTATAAGACATTAATGTCCCCTGGCAGGGATCCTTGAACATACATGTAGTAGAATGCTTATTTCCATTTTATGTTCAATCTATGTACCAGAAATTCACACGTTGACGATTTGCGAAGAACCTCCTACAGAGGTAAACAAAAGTATTGTTTTTAACATCGCAAGAGAGAAACTTTGCAGTTTAAAAATTAATATGTCCAATTAATATTGATAAGGCGTCTGTTTGGAGCCAGAAGGGCGTTATTACTTTAACACAGGGTTAACGCCCTTCTGGCTCTCAACAGATAAAGCATCATTGCAGAATTAAGGCTTTTTTTGTTTAATTGGTAGATTGGTGGTAGAATTCTTGAGAACTGAAAGACGATATAATTTGAGAGTCGATAATTTGGAATAATGACAAAACTTTGACTTCAAAGTACTTCAAAGTAATATAAATCAAGGGAAATCTTTCAAAGTAGAGATAACTTAGGATCACCTTTTGTTTTAGAGCATTCATTTTTATGTAGATCAATAGTAGGAGGCGAGAGGAATAGTTCAGTTCAGGTTTGCAGATACAGTGTAGCGTGCAGATATGGGATAAATGGAGACTAATGATGAAAAGTTGTTGATGAAAAATCTCCGCATTTTGGTAATGTGCCCACCACTCAGGGGCGGATCTAGCTTTTTGCTAAGGGGGGGGATTGACCAAAATATTGACGATGCGGAGCATCGTCCACGAGCCGCGAAGCGGCGAGCCGATTTTTTTGGGGGTGTTTATTTGAACCCCGTAAGTGATGTTTTCCTGGCATCTATTAACACAATGGAGACAATAAAAAGCAGTGCATGATAACGTCTTTTTAAATCAAGTAACAGTTAAATACACAGTTATATCCAGAGTTATCATGTGTTTGGTTAAGTTACCAGATGAGTTGAATATCTTCTCACAATATTTGCACTTGAAAGGGTTTCTCTCCAGCGTGCGTTCTTTTTTTTTCTTCTTCTTTTTTTCCTTTTTTTTTTTTTTTTGGGCCACCCAAGGGGGGGTTTAAACCCCCTAACCCCCCCCCCCGTAGATCCGCGCCTGCCACTACCCTCAGGTCATCTGTTGAAACCACATTTTCGAACCCCTGAGGGTAAACTTCTTGAATTGAAAACAACTTGTATGCATGATTTGCAAATGAAGCGACGCTAAAGCATTTCGCTTCATTGATATTCGATTGGCAAACTAGTAGCACATTGCTTCCACTCCTCTGATTTCTATGAATGGAAACTAGCATCTCTCTACCTATACCCCACCCGTAAATAACACGTGCGTGGAATTTGATACATAACAAACGTTATTATCAGATTATGCACCTGCCTGCCAAAAAGTACTAGAATTATACCTTCCAGAATAAACTTCGCATACTATCTTCTATATAGTGATAGGAAAAATTGAAACTATAAAAAAAGAGTTAAATCGTTTGTGTTAAATTGTCACCATGTTCTTTGATCATTACAAAATTTGACAGGAGATCTTTTCTGTACTTATGCAATCATGAGATGTGTTTTTGCGTAATTATATTCACTTTGTTGCCTCGCATCGACCCTGAAAGTCGAAGATTATCAATTTATTCACGGCTAACAAAATAACAAACAACCAAATTTGCGTTTATGTCGTGGCTTTATTAACATTTTGAGATGGACGCTTATTTTGCACATTTTGATTTTCTGTGTGTCATAACAAAATAACACAGATATATTGTATCATAAAAAATGCTTACAAATGCAATGCTAGGCCCCCCGCCTATGAAATCGAGTGATGCCTAGGCTAAACTTATATACATTAAGTCATTATATCAGCCCCCCGCCTATAAAATCGAGTGATGCCTAAAGTTATGCTAGGACCCCCGCCTATGAAATCGAGTGATGCCTAGGCTAAACTTATATACATTAAGTCATTATATCAGCCCCCCGCCTATAAAATCGAGTGATGCCTAAAGTTATAGAATATAGATGTATATATATACCAGCCTCTCCGCCTGTAAGATCGGATGATGCTTACAAATGCTAGGCCCCCCGCCTATGAAATCGAGTGATGCCTAGGCTAAACTTATATACATTAAGTCATTATATCAGCCCCCCGCCTATAAAATCGAGTGATGCCTAAAGTTATAGAATATAGATGTATATATATACCAGCCTCTCCGCCTGTAAGATCGGATGATGCCTAAGATTAAAGCGTGACACCCTGAGTTTGAAAATGTGTAGGTACAACTAGGTCCCCCCGCATTCAAATCGAATGGGGGCCGGAAAACTAAGAATTGACATGCGAACAAATTCGACTGAATATACATTGGCTACCCCCTCGCATGTAAAAATTGAGTGGGGTCGAAAATTATCGGATGACAATTATTGATCAATAAACTTATCAGTACCATGTGATTAGTGATTTGGAGGCATAATTTGACAAATTACCGCCAAACGAGAATATATTTATATATGATCGGCCGCCAAATCACAACGTTGTCATCAAACGATTTTTGTGCACTAAGGGAATATCTATGCCTAACTATTTACACTTTGGTGGAATTAACATTTCAATTGGCCAAATTAACCAATGTACATGTACAAGCATGTACTTTTTCGCCCTTAAGCTAATTTATAACCCTATAACAGACTACAGAGTATCGTAATAAACTTATCTCTACAACACCGGCACATCATTATGCCTAATTCATTCCCCTCAAAGAAGTGACTAAACCGTTAATGCCCATTTCGAAATGAAGCATTCGCAAAACTGGTCATTTACCAATGTCCACCTAAACCTGCCCCATATAACCATTATTTACTCTCCACAACTTTGTTACTCCCAAAATAAGGCACTCTTATCCCAACAACAAAAACATGATCTTGCGGTGCCGGATTCAAACGAGTCATTATCTCTACAACACCGGCACATCATTATGCCTAATTCATTCCCCTCAAAGAAGTGACTAAACCGTTAATGCCCATTTCGAAATGAAGCATTCGCAAAACTGGTCATTTACCAATGTCCACCTAAACCTGCCCTCAAAGAAGTGACTAAACCGTTAATGCCCATTTCGAAATGAAGCATTCGCAAAACTGGTCATTTACCAATGTCCACCTAAACCTGCCCCATATAACCATTATTTACTCTCCACAACTTTGTTACTCCCAAAATAAGGCACTCTTATCCCAACAACAAAAACATGATCTTGCGGTGCCGGACTCAAACGAGTCATTATCTCTACAACACCGGCACATCATTATGCCTAATTCATTCCCCTCAAAGAAGTGACTAAACCGTTAATGCCCATTTCGAAATGAAGCATTTGCAAAACTGGTCATTTACCAATGTCCACCTAAACCTGCCCCATATAACCATTATTTACTCTCCACAACTTTGTTACTCCCAAAATAAGGCACTCTTATCCTAACAACAAAAACATGATCTTGCGGTGCCGGACTCAAACGAGTCATTATCTCTACAACACCGGCACATCATTATGCCTAATTCATTCCCCTCAAAGAAGTGACTAAACCGTTAATGCCCATTTCGAAATGAAGCATTCGCAAAACTGGTCATTTACCAATGTCCACCTAAACCTGCCCTCAAAGAAGTGACTAAACCGTTAATGCCCATTTCGAAATGAAGCATTCGCAAAACTGGTCATTTACCAATGTCCACCTAAACCTGCCCCATATAACCATTATTTACTCTCCACAACTTTGTTACTCCCAAAATAAGGCACTCTTATCCCAACAACAAAAACATGATCTTGCGGTGCCGGACTCAAACGAGTCATTATCTCTACAACACCGGCACATCATTATGCCTAATTCATTCCCCTCAAAGAAGTGACTAAACCGTTAATGCCCATTTCGAAATGAAGCATTTGCAAAACTGGTCATTTACCAATGTCCACCTAAACCTGCCCCATATAACCATTATTTACTCTCCACAACTTTGTTACTCCCAAAATAAGGCACTCTTATCCCAACAACAAAAACATGATCTTGCGGTGCCGGACTCAAACGAGTCATTATCTCTACAACACCGGCACATCATTATGCCTAATTCATTCCCCTCAAAGAAGTGACTAAACCGTTAATGCCCATTTCGAAATGAAGCATTTGCAAAACTGGTCATTTACCAATGTCCACCTAAACCTGTCCCATATAACCATTATTTACTCTCCACAACTTTGTTACTCCCAAAATAAGGCACTCTTATCCCAACAACAAAAACATGATCTTGCGGTGCCGGACTCAAACTTTTTTGCGGGATTTACTTTGCTACCCGAACAGACTTAAACATTGAAATATAAAAACGCTGAAATATAAGAACACTGAACTATAAGAACATTGAAATATAAGAACAAACAACGTGTTTTGTAACATTATCATTGTTTAACTACTTGGATGAACCGAGATAGGACAGGCCCTCCTTCAGGTCAGTGATAAACCTGTCCAAACCCTCATTGGAGAGATGCAATCCGTCCGGCCTATATAAAGCCCTATCCTTATGCCTTATGTCGGGGTGTGAAATGGCCTTTCCCCCATTCCTGCCGGCCAAGGCGCGAGCGTATCGGTTCGTGGCCCTCCTTCTATCGTCTAATTTTTTCTGCTCTTCCGGACTACAGCATTTATATTCTACCCGTTCTAGAATGTCAGACCATATTATTGTCGTCTCAGTGTTCGATGTGATTAATCTGTTCACCGCATTCGCCATCGCCCTCTTCGAACATCCCTCTATGTCATTCGTGCCCACGTGTAACACTAAACGGTCGGCTTCGTCAGGCCACTGGTAATCGACTCTAGCCATGCGTTTGTTTGGTCCAAGCGAAGGCCCCGCTTTCCAGCCCAATGGATGACCGTCCCCAAATCCATATCGGCGCAGCCAGTCCGCTCCGCCCTGCGATGGGCCCAGAAAAGGATAGAGTCGCCTACTATCCATATTTGTTCTGTGGACAAAATAAGAAAAGAGGACTGGGCAGCATTTTGTATTCCAAAGAACATGCATTAATGTGAACTTGAAATCCCATTGTATTTTCTTGCTCTTGTTTTGCATGTGTGTTTGTTGTCTGCTTGACTTCGTTTTCATTTTCATGTTGTAGCACCATTATGATTATTATTGCTATTATTATTATTAGCTTATTTAACCTCTCGAGGCGAGGGACTTATTCATCTGTATATTATACATATATTCATTCCTGTGTATGCGGCCTCACCCTTACATTATTGACCTCATCCTTCACTCTGTTATATTTTGTACGTATACCTGGCGAATCAAATCAAATCAAATCAACCCCAACGGTACTTTGCAACATTGCTCATATTTAAACAACCATATCAATATATCTGCGATGCGCGGAGGAAGCCCATCGACCCATGTGCTGTATTTGGGCGTCCGAGCAGCCCGCCATAGCAGCGGTTGTAGCCGCACCTATACGAAAAGAATGGGAGGAAAACTTCGCCGCCAACATATCCCTGTATGACATGCATCTCTTCATCATGGCACTGAACTCATGCCTGGTGAGAGGAAGTGAACCATATGAGCAAAAGAAAGCCTCCCCACTTCCCGGGCGCATTTTCAAATATCTAAGGACCGCCTTTACGGGACAACTACCCGCCTCAATTTCGTGTATTGAAATGGTGCAACCGTTTCCCCTCGGATCAGTTTTCGGTTCCCTTAAAGAGAGACTCACCCGGCGATGTGGTGCACTGCCGGTGACTGGGCCACGTCCGTGAAACGCAGCATTCGATCCCGCCTATGCCGTGATGCCACTGTGTGATGTGCGACCAGGCCAAAATAATGATATGGACTCTCCTTTCTAATCAGGCCCAACGACAAAGGCCAGCCCAAAACCCGAGTATAATCCCGCTGGTCGCTCACGAGAAGAAATAATTCAGCGTTATATATCCAACTAATTATTCCAGTGCAGTGCTAACTTTAGTATTAATCCAAATCGTCTAATAATGTTTTAGACTCCGTAAATTTTTCTTCTTGTCCATTCAAAATGAAAGCCATAACTAGAATGAAAGCCCCTTCGTGCTATTTTTAATTTGCTGGCGGTGTTTTCCGCGCTTGCTTGATAAGCGTACATACGCTTGTACATTTCCTTCCAATGTAATACAAAGTATTACATTTCCTAGCGCGTGAATTTCCCTCAAAAATGTAAACAACCTCTTGACCTACATTTTGTCAGCCTGTCAATAAACCATTTTAAATCGTTGTCTACTCTTTAAATTTTAATATATTCGCAAAAATTGTAAAGGCCAATAAATATAAGAAATTGCAAAAGTCTTCAAACTTTTAAACGAAAATATAAAATGTATTTAATTGAATCCTACGTGCTATAACTCACCAGGCTCTTTACCCCCCCCCCCCTCCCCTTGTTTTCCCTCTTTTTGTCATGCTTCCAATCGTACAACATTTAATTTACCTTTGATTTATATTATACTGAGGGATGGGCTCTAGCATAAGGACCATACTCCTTTTTAGCTCATCCCTTCACTCCCATTATGTTACGTTATTTTGTTGTTGTTGAATGTATGATATTTTATGTGTGATTATTCCTCATTTAATTGTATATGTTCTTGTATTTTTAATGATGAGTGTAAATAAACGAACTTGAACTTGAACTGTCAAGTTTATAACTATCAGTATGCAGAACTGAAATAGCAAAGTACTATTATGATGTAACCTGACCATGTCTTTACTAATCAGTGTTTGTAGGAGTCTGTTCTTGTTTAATGTTACAGGTTATATGGGATTGATGAAAATCCCTTCGTCAATGTACTTCTAAAATTTGCCCATTACCAAGATTGGGAAATTAAGGCGTGTTGGCGTGTTTGCAGACACCATAGAAATCATTGTAGGAACATAATATAGGCCTTGTTAAAACATGTTCTGGTACAGGAATAGGGAAAGGGACTTCATTGATGGTGCATTCATTTCCGTGCTCTTCAGACTGATCACGAAGATATCCCTTGGCGTCTCAGAAATAAGACATTCCCAGCCAGAAGCCTGGCTAATTCCGGGAGGTAAACACGCAGTGAATTGCGCGTCTTTACCAAACTAAGATCCCCAATGAGATGAGATGTTACCCCCTAAGGGTGCGACACAGCCCAGAAACGTGCACTTGCCTCAGGGCACGTTGCCATTGCTATTATTATCAATAATATATCTTGACGTTACTGTAGAGTACAACCCCTTTTTAGCTTTAGTAAGTGGTTGGAATGTAGTAGTGCGCACAGTCTTTGCTAGCGTGCTTTTTAATGAGCGAAGAGCGCGATGTCCATTGATGGTGGCAGCGGTGGGATCAAGCTTTCAAGATTTTATGACCTCGGGGTTTATCGGATCTGGAATTACACCGGCAATCCCACTCCATGGAACATTCTATAAGGACCTCGCTCGACTTGAACTTTGCCGGTCTTCAACATGTATAAATGTGAATGGCTCTGCCTTTTTCGACGGGAAAATGAAATGGAAGACGATGTCGTGTTGTCGAGTTACCGACATCGCATCCGACTACCCTTAACAGGGATCACATTAAATGGTCTCGTCTGTTTTGGTTACAGTATAGGGTAATTGAAGTTTCGTTGAACTGTTGGAAGGATTTGACACCGCTACGAGTGAGCATCGCCATTATGATATTCTCAATAAAAAGTAATCCAGCCATATATCTAATTTTTATAGAATACACTCAAAGTTTGACACGCGATCTATTTTTATTGGTCGTAAATATTGGGATTTCAGAATGTAGCAAAAGATTATAGAAAATAATAACGGTAATAGAAAAGGTATTATGAGCCACGATGTAAACGAGTTTAAGACGTTTCTTTTGCATTTTGGAATAAAATATATCTTCTACAATGTCTGAAAAGCCATCTATTTTAATGCTCCTTAAAAGAAGAAGAAATCTAGCTGACTAGAAGTTACATTCCAAAGCCTAAGCAATGTTGATCGTGATTTTGCATTAAAGTTCACAAGACCATTGAGACAGAACCAGAATTTTCATTTACATTTTTTTTCCTTTTCAACATCTTCGTCATCTTCTTCTTCCTGTTGGAATTCATCTCTCAAGGCAGATGGGCTACAGGTAACATTCGTGTTGGTCATTATTTGCTTGGCATAGTCCCACTGCCTTGATTTTATGCATGGTCAGATACGGTCTGTACGCCACAAAATGTGGTCCCACTCGTTTGATTTCTTGCATGGTTGCTCGCTGTCTGATCAGTCGCATGAATACGCTACTCAGTGCAATTTTTCTCGAAAATCTCACCGTTTCACAGATGGATAGGTTTGCATGCACCTGGGTTGATTTTCTTTGCAACAACCCTTATTTCTTCTTGAATATTCACCTGATGAATATGCGACATACAGCAATGACTTAGAACCAAGAAGAACTATAAGTCAGATCAAGTACCATAACTTATTCTTAGGTATGATTGAAATCTCAGTATACATTGTTCAATTTTTTCAGGGCCCCCAAGTATAACAGTATTTTAACTACTGATGGGGCTACCCTGTTGAAATAAAACGAAATAAATAAATAAATGTTAAAAGTAAATATGATATTACATTATATAATGCAAGTATTCCTAGTCAGCAACAGCAGAAAACGTGAAGAGAATGATCTACATGTTCAAAAAATGTAAGATAATAATTGAATATTGCTTGACACTCGGATAGGCCTACATAGGATTAATACTTATCTAAACAGTCAAACCTGACCAAAAAAATTATCCCGTTCGCAGAAGAAAACAAGTAATTATATCCTCTATAGTTATAGCTACCGAAATTCATCATTTCTTGAGAGCTAAATATAGACAGTTATCTTTGGTTAATCGAATTGAAGTGGAAGACGATATGTAATATGTCATTGTTTGTCGCAGTGTTCCCTTGAGATGGGACGTTGAGAAGTCCCCGAAGAGACAAAGAAGAAAAGTTTCGGAGCTTTGAATTCCGGATTTTGTATTCCCAAAAGTTTCTCCACATGTAGGTAAATTTTCAAAACAGACAGACAACTTGGGTAAATCAATGCAACTGCCTTTATTGGTTTCTGAGCTCATCAGCAGTCAGCGTACACGGTTCTAAAACATTCCGTCTGAAAGTTGATCAAGGGGATGAAATAACCTTGTCCTCTGAGAGTCGTGTCTGTCTGAGCAAAGCGACAGCAATCATTCCTTTTCATTAGCCAGCTTCGTCTGTCTGTCCGTGTGGGTGTCCTTCCAGTCCATCTGATTGATGTATAGGACGGAGCACTGTGGAAAAGGAAATCAGTTTCAGTTAAGATGGGAAACAGATTCTCACAAAATCAAATGAAACTTTCATTGAATGTTAAGAAAATACGAACAAGTGATATCTGTCAAACGATATAGGTAGACAATATATACATGTAATAGCTGAATACGAAGCAACTGAAGATAAGACAGTCGAACTACAGTGTGAGTCAAAAAAAACTTTACACCTAGGAAATTACTAATAATTTAAAATATAATTTATGAACAGTGAAGTATTATACATCATATGAAAGAGTGTTTTATCCTGAATAATTTGGTACCATTTTTGGGTGGAATGTGTTCACGCTTGGATGAACAGGAGGTATTGTTTGCGAGAGTGCAAAAATCGAATTGCGCCAAAGTCTTAAAGTGAGAGAATGAATTGAATGTATGAAATGAGATGCATTGCAGATGCTTTTTTCAGTAGCAAAGTCACACACACACACACGCACACGCACATATGAAACACACACACTAACACACCCACGCACACACACACGCACACACACAAACATATGATAATGGTGTTCATTTGGAGTAAAATACTTAATTTTTTACTGGATCTTCAAATTGTTAACGATCATCATAATTATGATGATAATGTTAATTCAAATGCTTATCATCATGGATCCTTTGAAGCTTCATTTGTGAACAGCAAGTAACTGTCCGTTCATCTACTCCTCGACATGACCTCCGTCCCTTTCGATGCACTTTCTAGCGCGATGGAGCATCTCCTGAAACACTCGACGAAGCATGCGCCTGTCTCTCCCAAGTGCTTCGCTCTCAATCCGGCCTGATCCTCTCTCGTAGGTCGTTGAGGTTCGCAGGTGGGCTCTGGTACACCCGAGACTTGAGATAACCCCAGACGAAAAAAAATCAAGCGGTGTTAGGTCCGGGGATCGACGTGGCCACTCCACAGGTTCGTTGAGCGATGATCCTGTTCCCGAAGAGTTCTCTCAACCTGGTCATCACAATCCTTGTCCTGTGAGCAGGGGCACCATCTTGTGCCCACCAAATGTGCCTGAAAGGACCGTTTCTCTGACGCCTAAATCGTGCCATCTGATTCAGAGCCGGGACGACCTGATCGTCTATCATTCTTAGATAGCGCTCCCCATTCACTGTCTGTTCAAAGAAGAAGGGTCCAAGAAGACTTCCATTTCCAAGAAGGCCGATCAAACTGTCACATCTAAATTTGCTATGCGAGTGTGTGTGTGTATGTGCGAGTGTGTGCGTGTGTTTGTGTGACTTATTGAGTGTGACTCTGTGTGTGTTTTGATATGTGTGACATGATTAATTTTGGTAGGGATGTTATTTGGATCTGCAAAGACCGAATTAATACCGAAATCCCAATTGTTTTATTCAAACATCACATAAACATTATTTGGCGCAAGTCGATTTTTGCACTCTCGCAAACAATGCCTCCTATTTATCCAAGCGTGAACAAATACCACCCAAAATGGTACCAAACGATTTGGGATGAAACACTCTTTCATATGGTGTATAATAATTTACTTTTCATAAATGATTCTTAAAATTATTAGCATTTTTCTAGGTGTAAAGTTTTTTTTGACTCACACTGTAGTGTCATGACTGTCTACGAAACGCGGTATAATGTCTGCAAAACCGAATTGTGCCATTTTATTGTATTTAATTTCCAACAAGTTTCTATTTGTCTGTAAATATTTTGCTGGTCTATAAACAACTAACCAAATGCGTGATAACCAATTCAGAATTGATTAGAGTCATTTCCTTGCAATACTAAATGTTCTCTATTAAATAATTAGCTTTAAGTTAAGGCTGGGACATTGATGTTGTGTTGTGTAGAAAACATATATGGAGGTGCCGGGTATAATGTGATGGTGCTCATAGTTTATAACTATTTACACTAAAACATATGTCCGTGGATAAGATATGTCCGTCCTGCAGTTGCTACCCCTACATGTACTCTACCTTTAAGTATCTTCTTTAAAAGCGTCTTCAGTAGCTTCACAATATGTAAAATGAGACAGGCTCTAAACTCTCCTGGCTCTCAGCCTCGGAAGATGCTATTGTTTCGCTTTAAGACGAATTAATCTCTCCGTCGTAAAGAAGCAATCTGGCGTCTTCGCCCCCAGGTATTTGCACAAATAGAAAAAATAAGCCACTGGTTCATGATGCAGAAGAAACTCATGAATGAAAGATCATCAAGCTCGCCTGTCATACGCCTTTGTTTCTAAATGGCATCAATGATGTCCTAGAGACTATAAAAGTAACGACTATATAGAAAACATGTAAAGATTATATGTATAGCTTCTAATTGTTCCCGATTGTTATGTTGTAGACATAAACCATGTGAATCTTCAAGCATCACAAATTATGAATACTAATTTCGTTGCTTAATATGTTATTTGATATGAATTTCATATTCTGGTGTAACACATAACTTTTTAAAAAAAGGTCATAATAATTGATGATAACACAGATCCGTTGTTGAAGTATTTATATATCCCATGTGATGATCGAAAACTACCTCATTTTTAGCAAGATCATGGGATTACAATTGGAAAGGTAAATGTACTTCTGATATTTTAGTACTGCTGATATTATATGGATGGCATAGTTAACATTTCAAACCCTCGGGGTTTCAAGTTTTGTATCTATCTTAATACCAAGATTTCTATGCCGCACGAACAGACGATTAATAATGCTTCAAATCTTCACAGTACCCTAGCACAAAACACCAGAAACATCAATATGAATGTTTGCATCGAAAAATACTCCTTTGTGAAGATTTTAGTATTCAAAACATATCTGGAAAGACGCCCAGTGTATTCCTGACGAGCGGCACCGCCTTTTGAAGTCTGATCGCTCCATTTTCAATTGGTTGAACGACCAATCACAAAGTGAGCTTACATCTAATCATCGTGCCCGAACAAGCGATGATGTGATGAGAAAGAGAAAGAGAGAAACAAAAAAGTCTCAAAGGTGTCGGGTGATGTCAATGAACTAGAAAATTTAGACCTCAGTCAGCAATCAACAAGAGTTCCCGTTAATCATTATCTTAACAATCCACCATATTCAGGCCTCTTATTGAATTCATTCGCGATTGATTAAGTGTTCCTATTGTGATTTGTCGAAGAAGAAAAAGGGGGGCAAATACTGTGCTAATCCGGGCATCTATTTGCTCAATGGCAGCGGCACAAAGTTAATAATATTACAAAATATACCACGCCAGATTATCCTGAAAAGCCTGTCGGTACTGGCTTACCCCGACGACAGTCGGCGAAGAACAAAGAGCCATACATCGCCACCGGTACCTGGGACCAAAGGCAAATAAATGTCTACCGCCCGCGGCTTATATTTCCTCCAAACTGAAACGGAGAAGAAAAATCGGATTAAAATTAATTTCCATCCGCTAAAAAATGGACGCTATTGTTGAGGAGCGTTTGAGTGGGGTGGGGTAGGTGTGGGAATCATGCAGCGCACACGATCTGGGCAGATAATAAAAGCTAAGATCGGATATTGTCTCGTTCTAGTTGGGGATGCATTTCAAAAAGCCCTTCGAGGAAAGGAAAGGGAGGGATTATACCCCCACGTTGGGTACTCGAGTACGATGCACCTGCATATAATTTGAAATAAAAGAACATAGATAAAATGTTCACAGATCCATGCCTTAATCCCCAAATTGTTTATCACCTCGTTACATTCAAGTTACATCGACCATGTATTATTATAGGACGAAAATAGGTCGATCATAATCAGTGAGTTATTCATGACACTCAATAGTCTTTCAAGAGAAGAATGTCGTCTTTATTACAATATGCTGTACCTTTTTGAAGGAAATTGAACTTCACATTTCATTGTAAAAATAAGCGGCATTTGTTAGAATTCATTACACGAAAGTCACATGTACTTTTCTCCTTCCAGAAAATCGTTATTGAAAAGGCGACTTTTCTTTGTAAATTAATGATGAAGATAAACATTATAGTAGCCCACTATATGATCATGTTGATGTTATCAATGGACGATTATATACCGCATTGTACTTCTTAGTGTCTGTTTTAAGTTTTCAATTCTCAAATATTTTGTCACAGCTCCAAAACTGTCGGTCATAAATGTTCCAATATGTCACATCTCAGCAATTCGTCGACAATCAAACACTTTTATGCAAGTCGCACCAGTAGACTCCTCTTACGCAACACTTTCGCTTACTGAATCACGTTGTTGATGCTGCTCTAGCAAGTAAGCGAAGTAGTAACTGTAAACTTGGTGCATTGTTCTCGGCGCGCTGATACGTTGAGAAGTGGTCATCACGTGACCTGTTCAGAAACGGGCGCCATGTCTTGCCTTATGATTTATTACATAACAGTAATGAATTAATAATTCCACGTAAGTGCCAGAGCACACTGAAAGGAGATCATGTATTGTATCACTGACTCCATATATTTTGTCGTAGTATTTCTTGTATTCCAAATAGGAAAGTTTCATATCCCGAATTTGATCGTGTTTGACATAAGAGCATGGTTGTATGTGTAGCAAACAAACAAAAAATGGTTTCATTCAACTGAAATGTATAAATCTGCCATTTCTTTGAAGTCTGCAATTCAGAAAAAATAAAGATATTATTTTGAATTGGAGATAGAGAGAAAGCGGGATTAGAAGGAGATATATTTGACAGAGGCAGAGACAGAGAGGAGGTAGAGAGAGAGAAGGGGAGGAATGGAGATGAGATGAGGTACCCTAGGAAATAGGTTTTCGCAAACATGTTAGATCGGCCTGTACTAAAAGTTGTCCATAACAAGATACATTTATCCTCTTTGGGCCTCGGTTTTACAAATATACTTAGGGAAAATCCTGTTTTTCGTAGTTTAGTTAAACTACAATCCTGTCACATCCTATTCCATATCCTCCTAACCTACCCCCAGCTTCGGATCTTCGAACAAATATTATCCCCAAAACATTGTTGGTTCTTCTGCGATGTCAACAGGCGGCTGAACAAAAAACAGAAAAATATACATCTTTGCTCCAAGCCACCTTTCATCTCCTTACCAAGACTTATTCGAAAAATTGTGGTCCCTTGCTAGTCTCTAAGTCCATACCTCTTGATTCATGACGTTTCATTTTCTCGGAATCTTTTTGTGACGTAATGCAATTCGTTAGTATGATGGCTATCCACTCTACCTATCTTCTGCCTTCAATTGCTATCGGAGTGCGATAGCATCATTAGTGACGTAATGTCGTCTCGGCAAGTCGTGGCGATCAGTCAAGAATGCCTAACTCAATTTCGTACAGACTATCCCCTGCTATCGATACTTTCTCTTTCTCGCCTCGTAATTTTGCGACCGATTACCGCGGGCGCCAACTCGAAGTCATGAATATTCATGTAGATGACAACGCTCCTAGCCAATGTGTGCACTCCAAAGCTATTAAACTTGGCTGTATTGTCTCACGTTACAGACCTTTCACTTTGGATTTGATCTCCAAACTCGTTGACAATCTTAACCCCAAATAATTTTGATATTGATTTTTGTATATTTATTAATCAAAATGCGATACCGTGGTTACTTTTTTCCAATATACCGGAGGAAAGAAATTCTTTCAGTTCCAAAACAAATGCAGCGAAATGACAACATTGAAAGGGGTAAAGCTGCAAAACAGTTTTTAAAATAATTTTTCAAAAGTCAGATAGAAAATATTGATATAATCTCCATTCTAAGCCTGTCACCACACGGTATTTCAATGGCATTTTTGCGCAAAAAGTGAGCACGATAAATACATATGAATTTCACGAAGATTTCGACTTCAGGAGCAATCAAATAATAATGTCAGACTTGCAAGTTATTGGATGAATCAGTTAAGTTAGTGTGTTTGATTTTTTTCTTCATTTGCTTGCTTTTTATTATGTTTTAACATTTTAACCTTTTAACTATTATTTGATGACGGGTCAATCAAAACATGAAGCCAAGTATTTGTTATAACAAATTAGTAGCTGTTCGGTCATGAAAGATTTCTAATAAGCAATTCTACAACATACGACCTGCAAATATTCAACTCCCCTCTCTTTCTCTCTCTCCCTCTCTCTCTATAACTCAAATGTAAAATAAATAACAAAAACAGGTTTATAAAAATGGTAAGTTTAGTTTAATATTCACAACAAATGTTGTGACCTCAACTCATAAATGTCTTCAAAGTCAAATAGTTCACACTTGTTGTTGCCCTGCCATGAAATATCACAAATAATTAAGTCCTAGCTGTCTTGTCTGGAGACTATTAATCCCTAGTTCGTATAGCCGCGGGAAAAATGTGACCAAAATCCGTATTCGCAGACGACAAGGGGGTCAATCGACCCCATGTGAGCAAACACAGCCACCATTTTGTCACAAAAGTAAATCATATAAACTCATATCTCAGAGGACACAAGACGTCAATTAATCTCGTCGTCATGATGAATAGGAAAAACAATTTCTTGATGAAGAAACAGAAGCGCCAAGAGAGAGATATGATAACGATGAGAAATTATGGGTGTGAGAACAAGACTTAGTGGAGACGAATTAATTGCAGACGAACGAATGGGGTTAATAAGGTCATGCTATGTTAAACTGTAGCGGTGCGTCCGCACTGCCTGGTTGATGACTCTGCGTTTTAAAATGGTGAGGCTCTTCGGATGAGTTTATATTCAGTTTTTATGATATTGTTACCTTTTATATAAACAGTGTTTGATCCCGTTTCATGTGGAGTCATTCTATTGAACATGATACTTAAGTCTGTTGCAAAGAATCAACCATTCGATTTAAACATTCACCTTAAATATCATTGGGCGAAGAAAGTATGTTTTACAATTTATATCGATTGCTTGATTACTTGGAATAGTCGTGGAAAATGGATAAAGTTGAATAAGTAATCTTCGAACTTTGACATAGGCCTATTCATTTTAAGGTAACATTAAAAGCAATTCCTGTCTATGGTAATACCTGTGGTAATGATATAATATATAATGATGATAGGATTGTAGTTTTTTGGATAAAACACTTGTCTTCTTCAACCCCAGTTAAAACACACGAAAATGATAACCGTCATCAGCAGTGGTGACGTTCCCTAAGATGTAGAAACATTATCCGCACCACGTGGCGCCTACTTTCCGTGAATGGAGTGGAGCGCATTGAATTATGACTATGTTGTCCTTGCACATTTTGCCAAGATCATCATTTATTCTCACACTCCGCAGAATGTAATTTGATGTAAAGCTGATTGATCTTCTTGTCACAGCAATCCTGGTTAGACAACATTTAATTCACAATATTCTTTGTTTTTTGTGAGCGATCATTAGAATACATGTAATACTACAATAATGTTATCACAAATAATGTTCAAGAACATAGCCTGAGGCTGTTGCAATAGCTTTATTCGTCAATTTTTTTTTAATGTTCGAGCTTTACAATGACAATTTACATAATCCGTACGCAATTTCTATATAGGCAAACACAAGATAGTTTCGATTTCTTGAAGGTCTTTGTGATCATGTTCGACACGAAACTCTTTGTAAATAGACCATTTTCGTAATTTAATTTAATGTATAAATCTTTGTTAAGTGCCATGCTACAAAGTATTTAATTTTAGTGTAACAAATATTTTGTATTTCAATAGTCAGAATGGGAATTGCATACATTAATTGTTGCTATGTAGGACAAACATTAATAATGACAACAACTTTAATAATGAACGAATGATAAGTAATATCCAATATACCATATTTTCTTCAGATTTTATTTGGAAGATTTGCCACCAAGATAGTTATCACTCAACTTAGATCTAATAATGTCATGAATTTAGGGTATTCTCTTTCGAAGAAGAGAATCATGACGACGTATTAGGTTTAAACCACGCATATTTCTTACCCCCCGTGGCTAAATCCCGATCGCAATTGTATTAGCGACGACCCAATTAATCTACATGTACTTAACCTAATTTAGGGAAAGCGTTTTTCATCCCGACATCATTTGGTATTTGGCGTTTAACTCGAATATTGCGATTGTATACTAATACAATTGCATTAGTTCTATTTGGGAAAGAAAATATTGGGATTTGGGTTATTGAATTTTAAGATGGACAGGTTACTCCGAGTATAAATAGTATAAGATGATGAGAAACCATATTATGTTGCCAAGAATGAACTGAATTCCCCGCGTTTTGTCAAAAAATAAATATCTTGCTACTGGCGTTGTGTAAAAGGAAGGCAGAGACCCAGATTTCTTCTTCTGTTACAATTTCGCGCTAATTTGAGCCAGGTTTAGGGATGACTTGTCTGCTTGTAACATCTTACAAAATGAAAGATGTTTAACATCCGAAAGTCGACTGGAGGCGGTGTTCTTGATCACAAGTCATATTCGTGGCAGGAGCACGGATTCTTTTTTGAAACTTTACTAGTCCTGCAGGAAGATTTATGAAGGAAAATGGAGGAAGATGAATTATTAATGATTTTTGAGACATTTGCATGATTGACTAATGACTATCCCGCGGTTCATGAATGAGATATCTCTTTGTTCATCCGAATTTACAATTTATTTATTCTCCATGTAATGTCATCATTCGTAAGGCCCCGGAGAACATTCCGTGACTCTTTATTCTTGATTTTATTAACTTCTTATTTTTCTTTCTCTTTCTCTTTCCTATTCCTTTGTTCTCGACAAGATCTTCATCCATTCCTCTATCCGTATTTAAACCGAGTATCCACTAAGTCGTTCACTCTTTTGGTCCCCCCACTCCATAATAAAAAGTTTTAATTTATTTTTATGAGTGTTTTTTTTTTTTTTTAATGAAGCACGGTCTTTTCAGAGACATGATATATCTCTGGTATTAATCAAGTTCTTTAGTCCATTATCTTTTTCATTGCTTTTCACTCAACTACTATTACTTCTACTATGACTACTACTACTATAACACAAACAACATCAACAATAACTAACATCAACAACTACTACTTCTACTTCTACTACTACTGACTACTGCTACTTCTACTCTTATTACTACTACTACTACTACTACTACTTCTACTACTACTACTACTACTACTACTACTACCACTACTACTACTACTACTACTACTACTACTTATGCTACTACTACTACTACTACTACTACTACTACTACTACTACTACTACTACTACTGCTCCTACTCACACAACTGTTACTATCACGTCACCACTTCTACTACCAACGGTACTAATATACTCATGTCAACCTAATAATGTCTCCATAACACCACTCGGAATACGAATCATGCAAACTATACGAATGGACGTGATTATGACAATACATACTACATTGCAAGTGAATTAATGCACCAATATTTATGAATCTAATCTGTCACCTTCTCTCCTAAATGTTGCTCCTCGTCCTCTCTTTGTCTCCATCCTCGATCTAGTTTACCCTTCGCTTTCTTTTCTTTTTTTAATTTCATAATTATTCTGTCTACCAAAAATTTGAATAATCAATCGATGATGCAGTTTGTCTGGGACCGCCGTCCCGAGTCCGCAGCCTGGCAGATGCGCCTTGGTGTTCTCTTTTAAATATTTGACATTGGACCACATTTTATTAAAGGAGATCATTCTTTTCAACCACTAGTCTCGGGGCTCTCTTAGGTTACGCGATACACGATCGCGTCATGAGCGAATACGAGAGTGTAATCCAATCGTCTTTGATTTCGCTCATGTCTTCATCAGATTAAATGTTTGAAATGGGCCAACAAATGAAATCACAAAACGTGTCTTATTGTCTGTGCGGTAAAAGAAACAGGAAGCGCGGCGTCCTCCGTTTTCACTAAAGTCTCCTCTACATCAAGGAGTGGGGGGGGGGGGGAAGAGGGGAAATGCGGCGAAATTTGGAAAGGTACCGGAAAAACTAGATCTGCAGTCTAGGGTTTCATTAAGGTCTCGTCAAGTGTGTCTGGCATGGAGATGCGTTGAAGTGGTCATTATCTGCACCGACTTTCCATTGTATAGGGGTGAGTTTTATTCCCCCATAGGGAGGACATGAATTGCGATTGTATTACTGCCCCGCCTTAAGTCACCTCTATACGAAGTCCTTACTGATATCTTTGATTAAAGGGGGCTTGTACTCATTGCCAATGCGCTTTGTCGGTTGATTAGAGTTTGTGTGTAAACCGATCTGTTGCGAATGTCCCGCCCCCCCCCCCCCCCCCCCACTCAGTGTTATTTAGGGTACGCATATTATGCTCGTTCCCTCTTTTTGAAAGCACCCCCTATCTGAGGACTGCCAACATTTCCGAACCCCCCTTTCGCGGGCTTTTCGCGGGCTTTTCCTGCCTTGGAGACCCCCCTGGATCATGAAAAATGCTCAATGTACCCCCCTTAATTCGGAATAATTTCTCAGGAGTCCAAAGAGATGAGAGAAAAAACGAAAAAACACCCACTTTTTAAAGAAATCTCCGGGTGAAAAGTTAATACACCCCTTTTTTTACAATTCTCGGGCCGGACTTTGTCGCACGAAAAGTACCCCTTTACCGGACATTTTGGTAACACGCATGGGGTCCGTCCGTTCTCGGAGTGGGGGGGGGGGGGGGGGGCGGGGCGGGGCGAATGTGTTTAGCCGTGTGATGAACAGAAATTGTGTTGCTCCAAGAAAATGGGAAATGGCGCGCAGCTCCAAGAGGATGGTGTACAACATTTACAAAGGCTGTGGGAGTCATTCATTCTTGTGTATTTGCTAATTAGAGCATGAATAACGGCGTTCCATCTTTCTCTTTACATGTTTTTTATGATTATGATCATGATTTCCTTCCGTTTTGTCTTTCTGTCCCACATTATCTTCTTTGATCCAAGGCGCACTATATCTTGCGGAGTTGTAACCTTCGGCAATATTTTGTCTGTGGAATTGTTCGTATCTCTCCGTTTTATTCACCATAGTCACACGAATGTATTTCGCCCTCTTCCATTACATTCTCTCTCTCTCTTTCTCTCGCACTCTGAGTCTCTGTTCCCTTCTCTCTCCCTCCTTCTACTAATGGCCCTTCTCTTCCCTATTTATATAAAAACCTTTGCCCTTGCCTCACTGTCTCCCTCCTGCTGTATGTTCTTTACCCCTCCCCTTTCTCTCTCTCCCCTTCTCCTGTACGTTATTCATCCCTTTTTCTGTCCAATCTGTCTATGTTTCTTTATCCTTATATCCATCTCTCTCTCCTCTTACTCCCCCTCTCTTTATCTTCCACTCCCTCTACTTGTCTCACCCCCTCTCTCTCTCTCTTTCTCTCCCCTACCCACCTGTATCCCTCCTCATCTCACCACCACCCCTTCTCTTCACCCGTTCCATCCCCACTCCCCCTCTCTCTCCACGCATCTTCTTCTTCCTCTGCTGGCCCGTACGTAAAACCACTTCACATCTCCTTAAGATATTGGCCAACCTGTCAAACAATGTGGTTACCCCTGCCTGCCACTCAGTGGAATGGGGTCTCTAGCTCAAGCTCACATTTCATCTTTGTTCTCTTTTATTCGACCTCACTATATCGAGGGGTCAGTGACACAAAGACGTAACTCCATTTTGAGAAAAAATGGTTTATGTGTCACGGAGCACTTGGGCCTTAAGGAGTTACGTCGATGTTTCACTAGCCATTTACTTCAATGGGGTGTCGGGTGGAGTTAAGTCTTTGTGTTTCCTGGAAAGCCCACATTTTTCTGAACATTTTGCTATCAAATACTCATCTTGGCAAAATATGGAGTTACGTCTTTGTGTCACTGAACCCTCGATATCCTCTCAAAATTCTCCAGGGGAGAGAAACCTTACGTGAAAAGGATTGCATGTGAAATAAATAAGATTATTGTCATGTAAACGAAATGTAGGCAATCATGAATACCGCAATAAAACACGCATAAATTTGATTGTCTAGAGGCGATTATTTTGGAAACGTAGAAGGAAATGGATATGGGGATTTTTAATTTGATGAAAACTAAACTGCAAAGAGAACATTTTCTGAAGCAAAAATAAATGACTGAATAAAATAGTAAAATTTGAATGTAAATTTACACTGGAATCAAATAGCCTAATGGATGATAATGCTCTAAATGATACAATTTGACACACACGTACATGCATTAATATGTTTTGTTTTCTGTACCTTTGTATTCACAGCAAAACACATCCACAATATTAAATATCACCATTACAATCTGTAAAGAAGAACAAGAATACACTGATCTTTAAAGAGAAGGTTGAGTTCTGGGGAGAGGTGAAAATAATTTGTGAGCGTTTTCATTGTTTTTTTGCAAGTGTGGAAGAATTCAAAGTAAAAACGTTCCCTGAAAAGCATGGCTCTTCAAATGCCTTCATATTCTAAATATGACATGTAACAGCTTAAAAATGAGGTGCTTGTTGCTTTTACCAAGATTGGGCACATTTCTTATCCTTTTGGTGATTCCAGAACCTTGTAGTACACACCAATACTTATATGCTACATGATCAACTTTTTCTGATCGATTCCACAATGCAATCGCATGACCAGAACTCAACTAAATCTTTAAAGCTGAGAGAAAGACAGTTTGCTTGTACACATAATTATGTTATTTCATCATAATAGGGGTTTTCTAATGAAAACAGTGACGGTCGATCGCTTTTATACGGCGTTGAAAGGGTTTAACTTTGAAGGCAATCTTATGGCAATCTGGAGCGAGCTCACCGGTGTACATCAATACAAGACGAAAGTTGATTTGATTCTGTCGGAGTTGGCGCTACCGAGAAATTGGCGCGACGTTAGAAGAATTAGCCGATGACCTCCGTCAGACAGACCGTCGAGTCATTTGCCCCGGCCCCCGCCTGCCCATTGACTGTTAAGCTCAGTCACACCAGCAAACTGACACCAAACTGTCCGATTCCTGGCCATTCGGTGGAGTGTAATGTTTTGTTCGGTCTTTAACCGGTCTGGTATCAGTCACGTTGGGGTGACTGGGGTATAAGTGCTCTAAGATGAGTAGCTTTAGTAATTGTTTCGTATCATTTGGGTGTCTCCTTCACTCGGCAAGCGATTCGTCTATGTCCAACATGAACGCCATGTGTATGTCACCATAGCAATGGAATCAATCAGACCCACTCTTTTAGCTATTAGTAAAGCTTTCCTTTTTTACAGGGCCTAAGCGTTTGATGTTCAAAAGTACAACTTTGATACAATGGTGTTGCCCGTCGTTTTCGATGTTGTACATAAAACAGAGGATTTTCATCATATTGACATACAATTTGCCTATTGGTATAACATATTAATAGTATGATACTTTGTGTGGTTTCAAACTCTTCCTAATAATTTAGGCTTATTCATTATTAAGTAATACATTATATTACAAACATTTTCTCTCCCTTCTCATTCCAGAATTACTGCGCCGTGTGCCAGATCGTCTACAACGCACGTGAGCATGCGCCCCCAATACTACCTCGGATACAACACGAGAACATTGCCTTATCCGGTGGTTGGGTCAGCGTCCATTGCGAGGTTCGACACATCTACTTTCTAACCCGTCACCTCATCTTCTTCGACAACCAGACGTGGGAGGGTCACTACCACTTCTACCGCGACCCTCTCTGCCAGTTCCCCAAGTACACCGTCTCAGTCAAGGGAACAAGAACAGCAGGAGAGCCGTCGGCTATTGTAGAGGGCGCCACAAACTTTAAATTCACCAGTCTCGCGATGTACCTCACGCCGCAGTGCGATAAGGAGGTCGATCGATTCAACTCTAAGAACGTCGGATGCGGAAGGCGCGGCGCATGGAAGGTCGGACGGACTCTCGACGTGACGTCAGCAGGAGGATGTGACGTTTTAGGAGTCAACTTACCTCACATGGAGTTTGAGCTAATAAAGACAGTGCCGGACCCTGAGGAGGGTCTTCTGCTCTTTACTGGACAACGCCCCAGCGATGGGCAAACTCCGAACACGGAGTCCCTCCGAGCCACATCATTCCAAAGTCCATTACTACATTGCTCAGATGAGGATCCTTACGAAGTACAATACACTGAGAACTCTGGCGATACTAACTCCAGTTGCAACCGACAAGTGAAGATCGCAACCAGCAATATCATTTTATTGAGTGTTTTAGTACTAGTAATAACATCGACCGTCAGATGGCGATCATTATAGCAAATATGAACACTTTCTTTGGAAATATTAGAATATAGAGGGGGTTTCTTTTTAATGGCTTCCTGTAATAATTGTATTTGTAAATAGCATCCATCCACTGTAAAAATTTGGTCTCCTATTATGAAAGAGAAAGTTTTATATTATCTTTTGCACATAATGTAAACATGATTGTAAATACGGATCGTCTTCTAAAATTGTATGATTTCAATATGTCTCTTGCACATGGAATAAATAATTAAATGCCTCTGTGATTGGCTGAATGTTGGTACTGCACTTTAAGAGGTATGATGTGGCTGCATTTTCATGTCCGTCTGTTACGAAGAGATGACGAGTTGACTGTCTTTCGCACAAAAATCACACTCCTCTCTCTGAAATGCATGATATCATTGAAGATTGTGAAAGATGTCATTGTATTTATTTCCATAGATCTGTAACGAAGAGGGTTCTTTCATTTTTAGGTATTCTTGAAGCTTTCCAAAATGATCTCTTCTCTTGACTCAAAATGTTTTGACACATGCAATAATCATGATATCTTAGTTTTGTTCGCGCAGACCCCAGCTGTCATGGTTCGGGGTGTGTGTCACAAAGACTAAGATCAATTTAATTTGGACTTAAATATGACGGGCTACTTATGCCATCATTTGCTCTTACCTTTTACCAGCATTGGGCTCCCAAGGGACGTACAAATCGTGGTCACAAATCTATAGAATTTACCTTTCTTGATAGTTCATTATTGAAGGAAAAAATACCATCTAAAGATCATAATTGAGAGACTAATGGTGAGAGCAACCAGTGGCACGAACAGCCTGTCATAGTTAAGTCCAACTTAAAGTCAATCGTAGTCTTTGTGAAACACTCCCCTGGTCTCCAACCGCTTCCGAGGTTCCTTACAATCTACAGCCAGTACTAGACGTCTATGTCGCGATAAGTAGCCGCCGATCATGCTGATTCGGTGACACTTTAAAAATAAACCTCGATCTACGGTGTTAATTAAATTGCCGATATTGAAAATGTATAATCCAAGTTCACAAACTTGCGTTCTAATGATGCTCATTCTAGGATGTTTGCTATTTCACACAGGGTATAAACTCCTTAAACGGTGTATTTATCATTATGCAAGCATTTACGATTCCCAAATTTCATTTTTAGATGTAAACGATTTCCACGCCTGCAACAGTTTTTTGACAATCATGACGACGGTGGTGATGAATCGCGGAACAGAAATTAAACAGCGGTAATACAATATATTTGTGGTTACTTTTATCAATATACTTTTTATGACCTTCAAACAGGGAAGTAATTCCTTATCAATATCTTCTGTCAAATAAGTATTAAACGATATTTCCAAGCATTTTCTTCAACACAAAATGTCTGTCGTTGTTGGGCTGTTAAAAATATTTTACATGAAGACATGTTCGAATTCTTCCATTTTTTTCTGTTTGACATTATAATTATTACGAACTATTCATTAATGTTTTAAAAATAGATCATCGTCGTCGTCATTTTCATCGTTGTCCTGATCGTTCACGTGTTACTTTTTTAAAGACCTAAGACGACAGATGTTCTGAAGACCGGGAAAGCAAGGGATTCTTATTGCATGAAGCTTCGTTATACTTGTCACAATATGTTTTTTTATTTGTTTTCCAAGCTCAGGACTCCGGGCTTTTATGAAAACAATTCAAGTATTTTCTATTTCAATTTGTTTATTAAATTAGTTTCTGTCTCTGAATTATGTACATATTATGATAATACACAACATGATGAAATACTGAAGTGTTTAAAAGAGAAATCACAAATACTATTGTTTGATCTCGTTTTATTTGGTTGTGACATTTATATATATATATATAGAGAGAGAGAGAGAGAGAGAGAGAGAGAGAGAGAGAGAGAGGATAGAAAGAGAGAGGGAGGGGCGGAATGGGGAGGGTAGGCTAAAAGACATGGAGACCATACATTTCATTTCATTGTCTCGAAAAAGTTATATAAAAATGACGAGAAATATTTATTTAATGGTATAAATGCTTCCATAAGAGAGAATTAGGAGGCAAACATGTTATTATTAACGTCTAAACCATATAAACTTTCCAATTAAGGGCTAACTTTTGATTCTCTGCATCGCCACATACCGACGGGCATGCCACAATATCGACCAGAATGCACTTTGTATGTTCAGCAAACGAGGTTAATCGGAAGCGGTGTATCTAATCAAAGAGAAAATAATTATATTGGGGAGAGCAGGATCGATCTGATTTTTGTAATCACTCAATGTTGGAGGGAAAGAGTGTAACGATGGGATACCAAACATACAAAACTTCTGCCAATCATTATTCTTGTTGTGACCATGCGGATATTTTTTTAACTCTGGGTCAGCTTACTGGTCCGTATTCAAATCAAAGCACGGTTGCACGATGTAATCGCATATATACCATATAAATATTACTCCCTTTCTTCCTCATCCTCAATCCCCTTCGTCACTATTTTGCATTCCTCCCCCCACCCCCCCCCCCCCCCCCACCCCACCCCCTTCTCCTCCTCGTTTATCTCTTCATCATTCTTCTTGGCACTTTTCTTCTAGGATGAAAACTTCCCTTTTTTCTGTAAGACACTGACTGTTAGAACAACGACAAAGATGACGATAGTTAGAAGGATGAAGATGATAATGACAATGATGATTATGATGATGTGATGACGAGTACGAAAATTAATATTTATAATGATTATTGTAGTTGTCAAAATTATGACGATGCTAATTATGAAGGAATGTATCTGATACAACAGAGATCAGACAAAATATATCTATACGAGAAAATTGTATTTCCGATCAGCTAGCTAGGAGCTTCACATGATTTAAGAGAACGCAAGGATACACATTTTGCAAAACTGTTAGACAACACTCGCCTCATAAATATGCATTTTTCATGACACTCTTCCATGTTCTCCGTCGTATGGTTTTATAATTTGAGCACTTAAAACATGGGATAAAGACTTAATGACTTATGACAAAATGTACGTGACGCCAGGCCAGAAATTAAAAGGCGAGACTAATTATCACATAAACCGCTTAGAGCCCGAGACAATTACCACTGCTTCCTCTAGCCATGTTAGCCGAGGATCAATACTCACCCAAATAGCTATGAATGTCTGTGTTGTGACAATCGATTCTATGTAGTCATCGTTGAAGAAGGCATTTTAAAAGACGATGCTTCAGTTAGCGCTTCTTGCCCTTCAGCGTTTCAAGGTCAAAGACGACGTTTTGTTTTGAAAGATGCAAAGTTAACCGTTTTGGTGGGTCTACCAACTGAAGACTTCTGTAGGTCTGAAGTTGATATAATGATATTGGTCCCGATACGTGTTCCATTGTTGTGATGATTGGATAATAGATGGTCAAAAGATAACGTTGGGAAAGGTCGATGACAGCAATGATGAAAAACGATGATGACGAAGAAGTCGACGACGAGTTTTCAGATTGACAGCATTCAGGACAGTCAAGGTGATGGTGACGACGATAATGATGATAGTTGGAGAAGGATGAGGATGAGAATGAGGATGATTTTGATGATAAAAAGGTGATGATGGTGATGAGTATAGGAGGAGGATGAACATAAGGATAAGGATGAAGATAAGGATGAGGATAAGAAAGAGGATTGTGATGATGATTGATGATGATGAGGCGGAGGAGGATAAAGATAAGGATGAGGATTAAAAAAGCGAATGATGATGATGATGACGAAGAGGAGGAGGAGGAGGAGGGGGAGGAGGATAAGGAAGATGAAGATAAGGCTGAGGAGGAGGCTAAGGTTGAGAATGAGTATGAGGATGATGGTGACATGGAGGAGGATGGGAATGAAGATGAGGATGATGATAAAATAAGTTTGAGGATGATGAGGAGGAGGATTAGGATGATGATGATTATGAGGAAGAATGGGATGATAACGAGGAGGAGGAGGAGGAGGAGGATAATGATGATATATTATGATTAAGATAATGAGGAGTAGAAAGAGATGGAAGAGGAGAGTAAAATAAGATGATGATAAGTCACATTGAAAAGGGCAATTTTTACCCATTTCATACTGGTATCATCATGACAAGTGAGTAAATATACAGTTTTCATCCTGAGCACAACGAATGCAAGTGGTGAGTTATATTTCCATTATTAAAAGGGATAGACCACCAAACGTACAGGTAATGGTCATGGTGATACTAAAGAATGGAATGCATGACGTAATAGAAGAAAATTATGTATTACTCACTTGTATTATAAGCAAGATAAGATCCATGTCAGTATTAAAACGTGTGAAGAGGTTGACGGGAGGGACGGAGAGGGGATTATCTGAATGAGATGTGGACATGGTGCCCGAGCATTGAGCTGTAATTGCGATGAAGAGAGGGAGGGAGAGAGAGAGAGAGAGAGGGGGGAGAGGGGGAGAGAGAGAGAGAAAGAGAGAGAGAGAGAGAGAGAGAGAGAGAGAGAAAGAAAGAGAAGAAGAGTGGACCAGTGACAAAATGGAGCCATCGACGGGGGGAGGAGGGGGGGTTAGATAATTAGTAAGAGAGACAGAGGATGGTGTAGAGTGTACACAAAGTAAAAGAAAAAATGTAGAAGAACGTGGATTAAAGAGATGTCAGTTGCAAATGAAAAGATGGAATGGACTGTGGTTAGACAAGTTTCAAATTGTGGGAGGAAAATAAGGATTAATATTGAGTATGAGTATTTTAAAAATACGAATCAGAGCTGCTTTGATTTTTAAAGCGAAAAGACGGAATCTAAAGCAAATAATCAGTGACAAAAGAGAAAGTAAAAGAGAAAAAATAGAAAAATAAAGAGAAAGTTATAAAGAAAGAGAGAGAGAGAGGGAGAGAAAGAGAGAACAAAAACAACAGAAAAAGAAGCAAGAGCTGTCTTCTAATCAATCCCGGGGTGGGGAGGGGACAAGAAAATACACGTGGTTACACACTTTTATTAATGTAGTTTCGCGGGGAGGGGGGGGGGGGCACGCGCCCCTCTTGCTCCTGACGAGTTATCTCCTCTGTCTTACAGCTTGGTTGCGTCAATTCAGTCGAGGTATAGATAGACAGGAAGAAAGGCTGAATCGAGTGCAAGAGTAAAATATTTTACGTCGATGTATTGATTGCGGAAGACAAAGTAAACATGACTTTGTTGTGAATCATCCTAGAGATACACTCCGACATAGAGATCAGCTCGGGTAAAGTCATCTCCATCGAATTCGTTGACAATGAATCAAAGAGACGTCGCTTTACATTAGGAGTTTTATTCAATCAAGGCCGGTATTCATAAAAGCACTGGGAGCACTGTGGTTTTTTGATAAAGACTTTTTACTCACATGAGAGGTTCTTGGTTCGAAACAGTCTCGGTGCTTATATCCTTGGATAGAGTCTCTAGCCTATTGTTCTATTCCTCTCGATGCGCGTGTATTAAATGGGTGCAATTACTTTGTATTTAAAATAATTTTACTGAATAAAAGATGATACAAGAACAAAAGTTAAAACCGTGATTCATAATGATCAGGGTATGTCCTGTTATTTATTATGATTTATAATATCATTATTATCCTGAAGCCCTACACCTACATCTTTTTTTAAAAGAAATTAGGAACAATTTTCTTATCGGCGTGGTACAATTTTAAAAGTGGAATAAAGAATTAATTTGAATATGAGATAGGGCTTGACTGAAGTACGATAACATTTGAAAAGTGGAATAAAGGATATGAACTTGAAATAGGGATTGACTGAAGTATGCTTTCATTGAAAAATATATTTCATAATGAAAGATAGTAATATCTGTGGCTGCCTTAATGGACTGTCGGCCTTTCTGTGCTATGTTCTTCCACTCCTTCATTTCTGTTTCATTCTCCCTCCATCTCTCTCTCCCTCTCTCTTATTCCAGTTAATCTGTGGAATGGTATCGGATGACTAAACTTGAAATTCTATCTTAAAGCTAGACTAGAGTGACGTAGGAAGGAAGTCCCACGATCGGACAGCCTCTAATATTTTGTCATTACAACCCGCCACCGCAATGATCAGAGATGGACGATAGAGAGAAATAAGAAATGACAAGTACTTACATGTATCTCACAGATCTCTCAGTCTCATTCCTCCTAGTTTACGTTGCAGACTGGTCTGATTTTTATTCTCAAAGCAAAATTTATTGTCACGAAACCAGTCTAGGAAATTGATACTCGAACTTTACCAGGACAAATATTATAAACTTATTGAAGGAAAAAACGAAATATATATATTTTCGGACTGGCATTAATGTGCTTGTCCAGCAGTAACAATTTTATTGTATTGAAGAAGGAAAAAAAAACAATAGCCTGAAAACATGAAGCCCATCTGAATTTCATCATGTTAATTGAACAATAACTGATCGGTCGCCACGAAAACTATGAGGAAGACATTGTCCTTTGTATTTTTGTCTTTTACGAAAATTGTTATCCCTGATAAATGTAACTGATCATAGCTCATAAAAAACTTCTTTAAAGAGAAGTGATGAATATAGTTGCATCCTGTTTTGAAAAGTGTGTGAATTTAAATTTCCCAATCAGGTTTCTTCACCATGTTCGATGTTTGTTTTCCCATTTTGTAATTGTTCTTTGAGAAGGGTTGCTTCTCATAACGAGTTATTATCTAATCATTTCTAACAGTGTTTATCATAGATATACGAATATATAGCATACTATTTGTTTGAATCTGGTATATTTTCCTGATACGGTATACGCATGTTCACTATTACGATGGCTGAATATTGAGAGCATGAAAAGGAAATGTATAGATGTACACCTCTCAATGTCTGAGCATGGTATATAGGGTCCATGGTCTGAGTGTTCATGTAGCATCTCTGAAACAGGGCAGCGTCTCACGAAACCGTCTTAAGTACAAGTTCACCGACATCCCATTAAAATGCGTGGATTAATTTTAACACGCGTTTCAACAGAATGCCTGTGAACTTGTACTTATGACGGTTTTATGAAACGCTGCCCCGGTCGATATTATCCTTATGAAGAAACCCTTTACATCAGGCTATATCAGTAACATTTTGGATGATGTTGTTCACAAACACCCCAAGTACCGGTTTGCTTCGGGGGTTTTATGAAGCAGATATGGATACATGCAAGGGTTTAATCAGAAGAGTATGATCATATCATGGAGAGTAATAACATATTGTAAAAATATCGCACCGCCATATCATTCACGGAGCGGCGCCAGCGAGAAAGGGTTATAGGCTTTTTTTTTAGATTGAGGCGAGGGGCGGATTTACAATTTCAAATAGCTTCGAGGGCATGTAGTGATACGCATATTTACTTATTGCTTTTCATCTTTAAGTTTCAGATTACCTTTACACTTAACAAAGATTGTTTAAAGTCAGTACACGGCATAAGCTAGGCCAAGTTTTTTTTCTTCTCCAGATTATAGGTCATTTTGTTTATGTTCCCTCTTTTTTTTCTTCTCTTATTCTGTTCCATCCCCAGTCGTAAAAACTCTACATGGCTATATAACAAATGAAATAACGATATATGCACAGCTAAAGAATAGGTCGTCTTGCACTGCTCCAGCCTTGTTATCGCCATTTATATTTCATTCGGTTCTAGAGTGGTCCTGTCCCAGATTTCGAGAGTAACCCATAGTCGCTCATCATCCTAGTTTCTCGCTCGAAGCGTCATATTTCATTTTCACCTCGACATTGTCGACATACTATTGACATTGAGGAATCGCCTCGGGTATATCATGACTCTTGACCTTTGACCTTGTTAGTATACTATGGCACATCTACACTGCCATTTGAACCCTTGATATAAACCCAGGTGACATTCTTAACCCGTGTAACTTGTTGATAGACCAGCCAGCCTTCCCTTCACGGAAACGATATTCCATTTAAGTGATTTTCAAAAGATAATATGCTTTTTGTATAGGCCAAAATGTCGCTGTTATGTCTAAGTTTGAAATGTAAATATATCGAATTCGAGGTTATACCGATTTAAAAATAAAAAAGATAACCGTTTGCGAGGTGTAATCCATCATAAACGTAGCTTTTTTTAAAACCTGAATGTTAAAGTATCCAGTCTTTTGATGTTAGAAGCAGCCAAAGCGAATGTGCCGCGGACAAATTGAAAAATGTGCCTACAAATTTTGAGGGCATAGTGCCGCATAGGCCCCTGTCACCCTCCTCGCACCATGGAATGAACAACATTGTACACAGGCTCATTTTGGGAGTTAACTACAAAAAAGAGAACGTTCATCTTTGATATTAACCAAAATATCCCACTGTATTGCGCACTAATCCGAGTTCAGAAGTTGAAATAATGCGCCTTACAAAAGTCAATAGCTGGGCAAGCTCCTTGCGATAAGCGATATGGAAGTCACATAAATGTATTGCATTCTTGACGTCTTCATATGACAAGGGTGTCATCCATCCAGCTAGCCAGTTGGCCCTTCTGTGTTTATGAATTGTGATTAACCAGTATACAACACCACCATGGAGTTTGCCGTACCATGGCAACGGTAGTAAAAAAAACCTTGTTCCACTTGCATTTATTGATGGTTTCCTGGAATAACTAGTTGACAAAAGTGCATCTTCTGTGATGTATTTACGAGTTATACGGTCAGGAATCTCCCCTGCTTCTCTTTCATAATAGGATAAGGATGGAGGCGTAAGGGGAGGTTTGATCCTTGAACTCCCTCAGCTGAGTTCCCCTTGGCCCAGAGAGTGCAGCGCGTGACGATTCCCTCAATAACAGTTCCCGTTACCCAAAGCGAAAGGGGATGGTCTCAGTCCGCAGCAGGGGTAGGGTTTCTGCGAGTTTGGAGAGGAGCGATGGGGAGGGGTTGTGAGGCGGAGGGGCGAGATCAGTTGGAATGTGAACAGGTGTGTTTTTTGTTTATTTAGGAGGGTGTCAACACAGTTTTACCTTTATTTCAAACCTTCAGTATCTAATATTTAAAAGATACACATTTTAAAGATTATTTCTAACTTCCATTTTCTTCACCCTCCCTTGCCGTCTCCATCCCTTACCTTTCCTATAATCTCCTTTCCCTTCCCTCACTCCTTATAAACGCCTTGCAAAGTAAATTGGTATGATTTAATAACTTGAACAATTCCATGTTGGTTTGCAAGAGAAATAAATTTATGCGGAACATAAATCACTTGCTGTAATATTATCAACGAATGCATGCCCATTAATTAATGCGTTACGAAAAAAAAAGGGCTCTTGGATGAGGTCATCTTCGAAAGTGGGTACCATTGGCGTCGTTTAGCAAAATAAATTCAATTAGGCCTATAAATCGGAACAGTTCAATTAAATGACTCGTCAATATGCTAGCACCAGCTAGAGAAGCATCCATCAATTTTGTTTAACGAGCTGTAAGAGAAGATGTTTTCAGAAGACTCTTGTTGTCTTTACATAACAAATGGGATAGGCGTATTTGTGCTAATGATTTATAAACTGCGCTAGAAATAAGCAAGCAGGAAATAAAGAGGCCCATGACCCCAATTCCAATTTTTTGAAATAGATAATATGCTTCATAATCATACGCCATACTCTCTCTCTAATGCTATGGTCACATTACCCAAAAGTAGGCTGCTCGGCGGCCGAGCGGCGAGTTTTTAACCAATTCTGCCCGGAGGCTGCCCGGCCACCGATCGGAGGCCGCCCAGGCACCGCTCGATTTTAGGGCATCGCTCGGTCGCCGCTGACGTTTTAGCGCGGAGTTAAAATTTGGGCGGCGCCTGCTCACTTTTCACTCGCCGTCCAAAATACGCTCGGTGCCTGGTAGGTCGCCGCCCGGGCACCGACCTAATCGCTGGGCGATGCCTAATTCCAGCAGCGACCGAGCAGGCTACTGATCGGCCGGTCGCTGCTCAGATTTGTGACCATAGCTTTACTAATAGGACGTTGCAAGAAAGTCTGTTCTATACTCTCTCTCAGAATTGTAAGTTTTTGATAAGGAAGTTCAGCTGTGTTCGTAGTCCTAATCTCACTGTCCTGGAGGCTTCGATTGCCCTTCTGTACTTCTCTCCTGAACTTCACCTTCTCGACAGGATTAATTTACACCACTCCCGCCCCTGGCTCTGCAACCTCCATTCTCGGATACAGTTGCCTAGCAACGGGAGTGCCTCCTAGTGATGTCCCGTCCGTGTCCATGCTATCGTTTACTGCTTTTATTGATATTTTATCCCTCTCCAATTTGTATTAATCAAAAGCGATGTCCGAAGATATTATTTATGTTATTTTGGGTTGAATTTCATTTCTTGTATTACATAATAGCTCTCTGTTATAAACTCACAATTGAATGTTATCATTTTTAGTATACAAGGAAAATCAAATTATGAACTTGTTTCGGATTTCTTTGAGATTAATTTCAACCCTATTTCTCCTTCTAATATAACATCATGATTATTGGTGGCTCATTAAACATGAAACCCCTCTGTATTTGTCATAAACTTAAAGGTCCAATTTCGATAGGGGCTGACATCTAAAGCCCGAATATCACATTTTTGACAGTTTATTATAGTGAAAATTTAATCAAGAAGCTAGGCAAACTGTCCAAATATGAGAATACTGTCGCCGCGATTTGGATATTGGTAATATCCATATTTTGGAGGGCTACAGCCCTCGATCCCCGCCTCTTACGCCTTTAGTCTTGCTTGTTTTTCCCTGCTCCCATAGTAATTATATGTCTCGTATAGATTTCTGTAGCTCTGCTAATGTATCACTGCAATTACACCGTTCGTGTAACTGTAGTGGTGGAAAGCAATATGGGGACTATTTGAACCAGTTTAAATGTGAGAGATGCGCTACACTTTAAGAGGTACAAGAGGATAAATTTACACATTTTAATGGGTTATACCAGGGAGGTCATATCACCTCCCTGGTTATACGATAACGCATAACATTACCTGTGGCCTGTGTGGGTATATGTGCATAATTTCACCGGGCGTGACGGCTCTGGCCCAAAACAGCGGGGAAAAGAACAATTAATGGGGAAGTGACACAATGAGTCTTTTATTATGTATAAATTTGTTTTATAGCGAATTCTATTAATAAGTGTTCATGAATTATACTTTATAAGATAAGATATAAATATAATATCACGATAGATAACCTCGTTGCCCGAATATCAGAAATGCCAAATTTACTGTTGCCCCTTCCCATACGTTTACAGTAATACTAATTGAAATGGATTGCATAGTAGAGGATTATTGATAAAAGAAATAATATTGAACATCAGGGAGGTGAATGCCTTTTACGAATGTGACAACCAAAGAGAGGGGAGGCTGAAGTTGGGAATAGTAAAATTAAAATTAAAAAAAAAAGACTTAAGAGAAAGAAGCCGGAGAAAGAAGTCGGAAGATCGAATGTAGTATTGGAAGAAATATACAGTATGAAACTATTGATTGTCCTTCGAAAATCCCATTGGCGTAAGAAATTGTATCCCAAGCTCTGCATTGTTACCTAAACCCTCTTCCATTTCCATCCACCTCCCTGTCATTGTTATGAGAGGTATGTAATCTAAAAACAAACGACTGGACGACATCCCCATCCCACGGCCAAACACCCCCACCCGCCGGGGAGCGTTAGATAGAACCGGTCTCTGGTTTCAAGTCAAATTATATCGGATGACCACGGGCTATCCGAATAATCAATTGCGAAATTGGCTTCCATGGGTGTCTGCTGGTACCCGATGCGCAGCGGATACCCGCGGGCTGCGTTATGGCGTGAGTATCCGACTTGTTTACAGGATATACGATCGGTATGCGGCGTTTGATTCGCTTGTTCGGTTGGGTTGGGATACTTGAGCCGAACATACAACATTATAACGATAAGAATAACAGTGAATATTCAGTGTTGTGGTGTTGTTTTCTTTCAAACTTTTTGCTAGTTCTTGGTGTTAGAAAAGAAAAACTGTATCAAAAAAGAAAACCCTACCACTTGTTTTTCTTCTCGATCATCGTTTGATTTAACATAGTATTTCTTCTTTTCTTCTCCTAATACTTTAAAAATTCCACTCAGTAATATATTTTTTTAATTCTTAGTAACCTTTCTTTTTCTTTTCATTTACCTCTAATTTCTCTGCTACAATGATGCGTTCTTTCCTTAAATATTTTGGTAAAATCATCAACATTATCACCACCACTATTTGCATATAGCATCGTCATCCTCCTCCTCCTCATCATCATACACATCACTGCTACCTACAGCATCTTTACTAACGTCCTTGTCTTTAAATCCAACACCAACATCATCACCATCATCATCTTCGCCACCATTACCATTATCATCATCACTATTACCATATCACTTCATCAGCATCATAGCACACCATTACTACCACAAATATTATTAGAACCACCATCACCATCATCAAAACCACACCAACACCACAAACACCATCGTCATCACTACCATTATCACCACCAACATCACTGTCATCATCACCACCATCATCATCACTACCACCATCATCACCACCACCATCATCACCACCACCACCACCACCATCATCACACCACCATCATCATCATCATCACACCACCATCATCATCACCACCACCATCATCACTACCACCATCATCACCACCTCCATCATCACACCACCACCACCACCACCATCATCATCACACCACCATCATCATCACACCACCATCATCATCATCATCACACCACCATCATCATCACCACCACCATCATCACCACCACCATCATCACCACCATCACCATCATCACCACCACCATCACCCTCCTCATCTTCATCATCATTTCGTTTACATCATTTTCAAAATGTTCCATATCTCATCAGCTTCAAAGAAAACAAGTACACTTTCAATTTCCATTTCATCATGGTCATTTATAATCATTTTTTACACAAAATTTCCGGGAAAAGACGTTACATTGTAAGTCAGTACAAGACGATGATACACGCTCATCTGTTTCTGTAATATATATAGATATAAATATACTCTTCTATAGTTTCCAAAGTTACAAGAAATTAGGTTCAATTAGCCCTTTAAAATGTACAAAGCTCCAGTTCTTTCAAAAACAAAATCATATATAACATAGCAATGTAAAAAGCAAATTATACAAACGATGTATAAACACAAAAATATATGTTTCCGATTAATAATCACTATGTAAAAATGTATAAACAAAAGCAAACAACCGTCTAAATATGCATCATTTCAGAAATAAATGCTTTTACAAATGTTCGAAGCTTCAGTGAGAATCTCGATAAAGTCAGGGATACAGAGAATAAAACGAGTTAAAAGTTGCTGAAGTATATAACAAGAGAAAAAGGATAGTGACAAATGATAGTAGTACTACATAAAGGCTACCTAATATGGGCACCATCACGCTTTTAGGCATCAGTTTTATACCAACTGTTATTTCTGCAAATTATATTGGTTAAAGTAACGTCGGGTGTTAATGAACAAATAATGAATATCATCCTATAAATTACTCCTGCCAATTCTTCCGGCTTTAAAATTTGATTAGGTAGCTTTTGGTTTGTAACAGATGCATAGCATGAAACTTGTTTCATTTACAGCGTTCATAACATAAATTCTAATTACTTTTGTTTTCAATCTGAAATTAGGGTGTCAACCATGCAAGCTTGTTATAAATAATCAAAGCAATGCTAAAACAAAACAAATATATCTCTCTTTTGATACCACTCAAAGTACTTGGCATCAAGAGTAATAATACTTGGGGTATTTCTATATCAAAAACAAGGTACGTATAACCCTCATATCTTATTCTGAGGCAACAGGTGAACACGCAGTGGCCATTTCGGCACTTGCGATCAAATTGGCAGTTTTAAATGGTACACGAAAATGTAGATACTAAGTACTAGTACTGCTTTACGAATTTAGATGCATCATTTTCAAATACTACAGCATGTGATTCATATCAATAATATACTATCCTTATCTCACATCACCCCCGATGTTCCCAACAAACTGACTCAAGACTGAAGTGCATAATGTATTTTAGCGATGTTGAAATCTGCATGTGAAGATTCATTTTAAAAGTTCAATAATTGCCAAAAGATTTGATGATTATACACAGGAAAATTTGTGTTAAAATAGTACTTTGGGGATCTTTAAACCATGATATTATGGTCGAACATGCAACACAACAAAACTGGTTGACTTCACAATTCTCTCAACAGTTTAAGGGAAGCAAAAGTTTGGTGATGTTGAATTATGGAGTCAAATTGACACCTCTGTCGCTGTCTGTGACTCAAATTTTCAGTCAACGTGTGGCTTCTTCCACTAAGGCAGCATAACTCAGAATTTTGATTTTTTTTTTGTGAGATTAAACTTAGAAAATCACAATTTCATGAAAGCATGATTATTACGTCCTTATGTGCTAATTCAAATTAACTTCACAAGATCACTGTTACACTGAATATTACATTTCATTTTTTTTATACTGGTTTGTTTTTTACCAAAATTTAATTTGCACAATAAAAACTGTGTCTTATAAATAGAGTCATATTAAGAGAGGAAAAAAATCATTCAGAGAGGAGAGACAACCATCTTAAAAAAAATATATAGTTGATCTATAAACGACTATACAGTGCGTCCCAGAAAAAACGAAACCGAGAAGTATCGATGTTTTATCATAACTTAATCACAACCATATTTAATGAATGATACATATTTGGAAAGCTTAGAGTCTCCTCTTTCAGTTGATGCTACTCACGTGATGCATATTTTACGCATGAGTGATTAAAAGCAATTTGAAGGAAGGAAACCAAAAAGACATTTGGCGGGCGGTATCTGAATTTCGAAGAAAAATTCACATACCTAAAAAGTTGAGATTCTGCCCTTTCATATGACACCTCAATCAGGAAAAATGAGCGAGGAATGACAAAGTTCTGTTTGTTTAAAGTAGTGCTTGCATTTCCATAATTTTATTAAACGAATTCGTTTTCACTGGCTGCCTGCCGTAGCAAAAAGCAGATTTGACAAAAGACTTAACTCCGTTTCGTTGACAATCAGCCATGCTTGAAGACTCTCGTCTACGGCTGATTGTCAACGAAACGGAGTTAAGTCTTTTGTTAATTTCGTTTATTGATACGGCAGGCAGCCAGTGAAAACGAATTCGTTTAATAAAATTATGGAAATGCAAGCACTACTTTAAACAAACAGAACTTTGTCATTCCTCGCTCATTTTTCCTGATTGAGGTGTCATATGAAAGGGCAGAATCTCAACTTTTTAGAAATGTGAATTATTCTTCGAAATTCAGATACTGCCCGCCAAATGTCTTTTTGGTTTCCTTCCTTCAAATTGCTTTTAATCACTCATGCGTGAAATATACATCACGTGAGTAGCATCAACTGAAAGAGGAGACTCTAAGCTTTCCAAATATGTATCATTCATTAATTATAGTGGAGATTAAGTTATGAAAGAACATCGATACTTCTCGGTTTCGTTTTTTCTGGGACGCACTGTATAATCAACCAACAAAAATATCACCAAAAAGGTACACAGAAAAGGGATGGTTTAGATGAATGCAGTTTCAGGCAAAAGATATGAAATATTGTTCAGAGTTTTGCCTTCATTTCACTGAAAGCAAACACAACAACCAAATGTCAAATGCAACTCAATGAATACAGGACAAAATCCCAAACTTCTGGTCCTCTCTCTCGACATGCATACAGGTAATGACTAAGTTATTAACTAGCGTGCTAAAGTATGTAATCATTGTGTATTACTCATGATTTTTCAATAGCCATTTCCAATCTCTATACATGTATATAAGAGATGAATTATGTTTTTTCCCTATAATGAGTAAAGAGCAAAATGAAAGTTAGTGAAGGCGAGGCGCAATCTACCATGCCATATGCAAGTGTTATGTCTGAGATATATTCTGTACACGAAGGCACCTCACAAATCTATATTTTCTACAAGTGTTTAGAAATAATATTGTCATGCGGCTGGCGGAACAGCACAAAGCATGATGCACCTTTCTTCTAAATGTAAATGCACAGTATTGGGTTACCGGTAAGCAAAAAGTTGTTAGCAGTAAAATGCATGAAACTAATTTTTTTAAAACCTGTTTTTAACTCTGGTGGACCTTCAGTATTGTAGACCTCAGGTTAACTTTGCTGAACCCAGATTAAAAAAAAAGGGAAAAGAAGATGATTTAAGCTTGTCGTTTTAGTTATAAATACAGCATAAATGTCAATGATATTTGTGCAAATAATTTATACATAAAGCATTGCAACGATGAAAGTCAAGCAACACATGGGATACTCGTCTTATGATTATATAAAATATCATGATATACATGTAGATATCTAGTACTTTTTTCGTAAACGCATTTGATCTCAAGATAAAATTTCAACTGCTTGGTTTTTATCATTTATCATTGTAAAGGGGAACTCCATGCATATTAAAGTAAGCTAATCATCTATTTCAGCATTTTAAAAAAATACTGTATTTCATGGACGATTTACAAGTATCGAGGCCGGTTTCAAATTCCCTTCCAGTGTGTTTGTACTCAAACAAGGCATTTTATCTACAGTTCTACTTCTACTTCTTGAAATGCAACATGTCCTGCTAACAGCTACTAGAGCTAAAGTCAAGTCAAGGATTCATGGAACTTCAGGTTTTTAGGTCTGCAAAAGAGACAAACCATCTTTAAGTTTATGACTGTAAGGCCCGTAGAGATTTGTACCACATAGAATCATTACAATGAAATATTAGAACCACTTCCTTGGTTTACTTTATGCTTCTTCAATGTCAATCCTTTTTTATCAAAATAATGTGTGTATAGAGTTCACAAAAATTTCATATATAAAATGTTAACCCGCAAAGAAAAAGCACCCCAAAATATACTAAATCAAGAGCTATATATAATTCATACGCATAATTTGAAATTCAAATATAAAAAGTGGGCTTAATCTAACACTTGCCAACCCATTCAGCAGTGAAGAAATCAGAGATTCAAATAAAACAAATTGGACTTGTTCTGCAAGCATCCAGAGAAAATTAGCAGGTGGATAAATAGAAAACACCTCAACCATTGAATGCAAATCACAAGTTCAGTGGCAACATCATTACGATGTTATTGAATGCTGTGGGTCTTCCAAATGGTGTAGAGACTTCACAAAATACGGTGCATAGAATCCATAAAAAATGTGGTCATCAGACCAACTTCCCATCGGTTGCTCGGTTGCGTTTGTTTGTTGCAAACATGAATAATTATTTTGTTAATAAACTTAATATCATTGAACTCCTTTTTTTTTTTATCTTATACATACCATTCAGCACTTTTCCACTTTTCCCCTAGATGAGATAAGTTTCATTTTATTCCTTGGGTTCAGAAGTATTATACCTATGAATTTGCTGAATGTTTCCATTATATGTTCCAAAATCACTCCAATATCTTCCATTAGGATGATAGGCCTTCTCCAAATCTTACTCCTTCATTCACATGCAGAGTAACAATTGCAATGTTTTCATGTGATGAAAAAGAGTAACATGTACTGGTGAGAAGCTTCGCACATGGCTTCCAAGCCAGATCCCTTATGGTGTCTTTCAGATTGTTTGAAGTGATTCAATGAATACCGAGATACAAATCTACATGGTTGAAGCCGCAGGTGAAAGCACATGAAATAAATTGTATTCACTAAAGCATCCGCTTGCTTTGGGTGAGGGTTCACTTAAGTTATGATGAGGCAAGGAGCATAGTTTCATCATCATCATCTATGATGGTGGAGTCCTCATCATGGTCTAAAGCATGTGAATTTGAAAGATCAATGGGTGCATCGTCACTTCTGGAGCTGGGCGAGGGAGATGGAGGTGGCTGAGGTGAGTTGGAGGAGCTAGGCTTGTGGTCTGAGGCACCTGCCGATGATTCATTTCTCTCTGCGGTCATACCCTGGACCACTGCAACACTCCCGTCTGCGGATGATGTTGAATGGTGGTTAACCGCATTGTCCCGCTCGGGAGAATGATCATCTTCGCTGGTGAATGAACTCTCTTGCGTGTTAGGTGGAGTGCATGTGCCGTCTGGGCCGCCTAGGGTGGGAGGGGTAACGCTGGTTGGGGAGTTTGCCCCGCTGTTCTCACCCTCCCCTCTATGCTGGTTCTCCCTGGTGCGATTGACGCGCTGGATGATGTTCTGCAAGCCGCTACTTGATCGCCTCCTCGTCTCCCCGTCCGCTGCACCTTCTCTCTGTCGGTTTGTCACGGAATCCACAATGTTTTGTAATCCCCCTGCTAACCGCATGCGACGTATATTAGTTGCCGCCCTGATGATCTCATGATCTCGATGCTCCAGTTCTGCCTCTGCATTTGTATCAGAGTCGGTATCTGTCGTACAACTACTTGCCGTATCACCACCTAGGTTCGGCGTCTCCCGTAGCTCTGTGATTTCTGTATAAGGGGAAGAGCCATCATCAGCTGCGTCTGATGATGGAGGATTTTGTTGATTAGGGGGACTAACCGTAGTACTGTCAGTGGTAGAGATCGTGTCCTGAGTTGTGTTTATGCTATCTGGAGAGCTGGGTCGGTTTGCGTTTGGCGGCTGTGGTGCTTCCCCTCCCTCAGGCTGTGAGTTGTTCCTCCTTCTTGAGGACCTACCGGTTCCGTTGCTACCCTCCCCAGCTCTGGCTTGTGCGGCGGCTTGCAGACTCTCGATGAACGCCCGCTGGGCCTCGTCAAAGTGGGGCGAGGACATGCTGGCCGTGTAGGAGGGTGGAGCCTCTCGCCTCATCAGCTCATCCTCGATCTCACTGAGGGGGGAGACGTGGGTGGGAGGATGGGGGTCGCTGTGGTACAGCTGGTAGAGCTTACAGGTGCAGCTGAGGGCAGCTATAAGCAGGAGACCACACACTATGGAACCAACTACGGCTGCTGTGATCACCTTAGGGGACATTGCTGAATAGGGTAGGGATAAGAAGAGAAGAGAAATGAAAATCATGCCTTTAGTACCATCTGCTAAGGTGATGCATGAAAAACTTATAGCAGCTTAGAAGGGGGATTATCTCCCTTTCTATACAACATCTTAACAATTTGGCATACATGCAAACACTTGAACATGTATTACAGAGAACTGTTGCTGAGCTAGTGCCATGAGCATCTCTGGACGATGTGTGCGCTCTATAAGTTTACACTATTATTATTACCATTTTTACATTCATCAATGTTTGAAGCATTTTGGTATCAATATACAATACTTTGGGCTTTAATACACACAACAACAAAAAGGCGGTTTTTCCGTTTAAGCTGACTCTTATGACTACGTAAAAATGTCAACGGCAACATACCAACATCCTTGACCAGAGATACACTACAGTAATTGGGTCAAAAAGGTTACTTACGACAATGCTTTTCATCAGTGTTGTCTGGGCAGTCTACATTGGAGTCACATATCCAGTTCTCCTTAATACACTTGCCCATTCCACAGAGGAAGAGACCATGCTCTCCACTGCACAGCGATGCTGGGCAGTCCAATTCATCCTCTTTACCTATAAGAATTATGAATATGTTCATTCATTATCAATTTTTTTAAATTTAAAGGGTTAGTTGAGTTTTGTTGCAGAGGGCGCTACACAAAATATTTTTTTTGTGACATAAATATTTTAACAACAAAAAATTAAAAAATTGTGAGATGACGAAAAACTGAGTGTCAAATTTGAGAGAACATACAATTTAAAGTACAAAATCATCTTTGTTTGATCAAAATTGGTTCAGAGACAGCTGAAATATCCATAAATATAAACATTTCTAATATTTGTGTACCACCACAAATATTAGATAATTAGAACCAGCCGTTGAAAAAACGAAATAGCGCCTTATACATTTTATTCCAGCCAATGCTGATGTTGGCTTTTTTGTGTTGGTTATAATACGCACAACCAGCCGGTCCATGTATTGTTATTATTAAATAATTCATTCATTAACGGCCATCATATTTTGTTGAAAGTTACCCAATCCCTTTAAAGCACTGACCTGAACACCGTGGCTGACCGTTGCACCTCTCTAGACTGTTGTAGCATTTCAATGGTAGATCTGAGGATGTAGAACATGGTATGTCACCCTCTGGACACCCATCTGTTGGTCAAGAAAAAAGAAAACACAACGGTCAAAAGACCTAGATCTACTCTTTCAAGAATACAGTTGCATTTCTCAGAAAAGCTAATCTCAACACATAGATGAATGAATGAAAATAAGTAATGTTCTGGGGGTAAACAGACACAGCTGTGGGCAAAACCGCCTCTACGCACATTTACCTATGCAATAATGTATTATTCTATTATTGCAAATTATGTCCTAAAGTATGTTAAACTTTAACTTATGTGTATTTTACTTTCTTTCTTGAATTACTTGGTTGTCGTATGCCCACAATTATACAATTTCAACATAACTGCGCCAGGAGTGTCATTCTTGACAGACATGGCGCATTATAAATGTTCCCGTTATTATTATTATTATTATAAGCAATACAGAAATGAGAAGTGTATTAGATTATCAGATTTTAATTCATCACAACATTTTGTTTAATCAGTCTCCAACCTCACATCAATATGGGCCATTACAGAGGTCTAGAATCTATCGCTGGAATTTTCTTATTCAAATAATTTCGTTTCAAATTCATATTTGTGTCAAAGACTTCAGACTTTATCTGCAACTTTCTTCTCTCTAAAGCACTTTCCAGACTGTTTTCTGACATCCTACCAAAGTATTAACAAGATACTTACTGCAACCCTGCTCATCCTCCCCTCTCAGGCACGTGATCTTGCCATCACAGCGCTCGTTTTCAGCATAGCAGTTGCTGTCCGTTGCACTGCACGTACGTTGATCATCGAGGCAATAACCTGATGCAACACAGAGAAGAATCACATAGATTTCAAAGCTTTGTTTGTATGCATGTCTTTAGTGTCAATACAAACACAGCATAAAAGTTAACCTAATGTCACTTTGGTTTATAGTGCAATGGTTAGAACAAGTTCAAAGGAGATTTTTTTTATATATATATGACCTATATATATATGGTATACATAAACTTAATCCTATACCCCTCCCTTTTCTGCAGTGTAAGTCACAGTTTGTGTTTTCCTGATGCATCCAGTTGGCCTTAAACCAAATCAATCAACTTTTCTTCTTTATTAGCATTTTTATGTATTTTTATGCAATAGTAAGTGTTTTACAACACACTGTCCTTTTATGGGATAAAATACAGCAAAATGATAGGGCTACTTTGTATTTTATAAAGAAAAAATTAGAATAGAAATGGCAACTACATCCCTTTGAGTGAATAATAATATTCCTAAGTAATATTACTCACAGACATAATAAATGCTACTCTCCACCAAGGTGTTAAATGGGTACCCAGTAGGATGCGACCGTCTTTGTTAGTCAAACAGTTTTGAGCGTCAATTAACGCCTGGCTGGAATGCTCCCCAGAGGAGTGGAGATTGTGCACACATTGTGTGTGGGCAAGTATTGAATCCAATGACCGGGGTAATAGTCTGTCTGTAAAGCGCTTAGAGACATCATCAATGTATTAAGTGCTATATAAAAGTGCAATTATTATTATGCACAATGAAGACCTTGGGCTGACTGTCCTCTCTTACCTTTACTCTGGTAGGTTGCATTGAAGCCAGTGTTTCCAGAGCTGCTGTCAGTGATGAAAGTGACATAGAGACGGTTGCTGCTGCCCTCTATGACGGTCGATGGATAATGAGTACTGCTGTCAGGGCTACTTGACTTGTAGCCATAGTAAGTACCAATGATGTCCTGAGGAGGAACAAACATAAGCAAGTTCACACGATGTGCTCATATTCCAAGAAATTTGTACAAAAGCCGTAGAGTGTAGCCGGGCTGAGGATATGTTTTCCTCTTCTTTGGAGATATTTAGTGGCATTATGATATTGCAAAACAGAACATGTATACAGCATTTTAGGTTTTGATCTGCAAAGAAAAGAAACTAATGCATGTGTGATTTGCATCTATCTTAAACAAGCGAAGGACAATTATGTTCAATATTACTGTCAACATGAATCATCACAGGCATCATCAAAAAAAGTTAACAACTTTGTTACTACTTGATTTCAAGTTGTGCCATACACATTGGCCCGAATTCACAAAAAAGGTTTGCCAACAAACCTAGGTTTATGTGTACAAACATTGGTTTGAAACGCGTCAAAACATGTCATATGACGCACATAAACCTAGGTTATCAACAAACCTCCTTTGTGAATTCGGGCCATTGAGTTCACAATCAACCACTCACAGCTGATATGGAACCGCCATCATAGACGGTCACGTAGTCTCGAAGGTAGCCCTGCTCGATGTCAAAGGCCACGAAGCGCAGCTGGATGATGTTGCCTTCGGTCACGACGAGCGTCCAGCGGCAGTCCAGGTTGTTCTGGTACTGGCCCGGGTAGTTGGGGGAGGAGAAGGAGCCAGACGGCGGGGGCATCTCGTGGATGCAGGTGGCCTGGCAGCCGAGCTCGTCCTCGTTGTTGTGGCAGTCCTGGTTGCCGTCGCACTTCTTGTCCTCGGGGAGGCACTGGGACGTGATACCGTCCATCTTGAGGCAGTATATGGTGTGGGGCGGGCAGTAAGGGATGCCCGTCACAGGAGAAACAGAGGGTACTGGAAAGAAAATCAAATTTCACAGGAAGTCAATAAGTGCTTGTAAGTTTTTTTTAATTGATCCTTGTGTCGTATTTACATCAAATTGGAAATTTAAAACGAACTGAAGGTGCATTAGGATTAAAAAGAAAAAAGTGTATCCTCCAACTGGTATTTGTCAATTTTTAGCACCTTAACATTTCCAGTACAACCGTTTTATCGGTGCAGAATAAACTATTAAAGTATATGTTGTATCAGCAGTATGGCTTCTTGGTTTTACTATAGAAAGAGTTCGGCACAAGCTGGTCATGCCCCCCCCCCCCCCCCCCCCCGCTCCAAAAAAACCCATCCACCACTGCTTGCATTCTATCTAGTCTTACCTGTCTGACATACATCAACGGCCTCATCACTGCGATCCCCGCACTCGTCCATATCATTGCACAGCCACTCCTTGGGAATACATCTGTGGTTCTGACACAAGAACTCCAGCTCTGCATCGGGGCAAGAGTCCATATTTTGTTGACCTGTTGATAATATAAGATGAAGTGGAAAAGAAGGCATTCACAATATTAACAATAATCTGGATTTATATAGCGCTTTATACAAAAGACCGTCTTTATAAAGCACTTTACATATTATCATCCCGGTTGTCGGATTCATTCAGGCAAAATGTGCACCATGTCCACTCCCTGGGGAGTATTTCTACCATATGGTCACCATGAGGGCATATGGCAATTACTAACACAAATGCTTTTGTCATCCTATCAGGTCTCCATTTCACTCCTGGGTATGGAGTGGAAAATGCAGATTAATGGCTTCATGGAGAACAGGGGAGTATTTCACAAAGACTAAGGTCGACTTTAAGTTGGACTTAACTATGGCAGGCTGTTCATGTCACTGTTTGCTCTCACCATTATGATACTATTTAGATACTATTTTTCCCTTCAATAATGAACTGTCCAAAAATGTAAATTCTGTAGATTTGTGACCATGATTTGTAAGTCCCTTGAGAGACCAATGCCAGTAAATGGTGAGAGCAAACAGTGGCATGAACAGCCTGCCATAATTAAGTCCAACTTAACGTCGATCTTAGTCTTTGTGAAACACCCCCCAGTATTAATACTTATACCCTGGGAAAACAAGACATATCATTAGTGGTAATAGTACAGTCAAACCTGCTTTAGTGACCACCTGTCCACAAAGACCCCTTTTTGTGTTTCCCTTGGGCGGTCGCTGTAGACAGGTTTGACTATACATTTGTAGTAGTACTTGGCCATCAGAATACCTACTTTTATAATAATCCAGCGAGAACCCGTTCCCGGCTACTTGTTCGTCGGATTGAAACCTGATGAGGATGTCCTTGCTTTCACTGGTCGGGTCAGAGATGTACGGGGATGGGCGTTCATATCCACAGTAGGTCCTTATAGATTTCTCCTGGATCTGAAGCTTATCCGATGTGCACTGTGCCCCGTCTGTTTGCTCGACACTGAATGCTTGAAAGCTGAGAAGAAAAAAATAAGTGAGGATTTCAGGAAAATGTCACTTACAATTACATCTTCAGTACTTGTATTTAATTATGTTTAGGTAGGTATATAGAGGGCAGCACACGGACCTACACACGGGAGCGTAATATCCTTTGGCTAAGTGTTACCGGTATGTAGTGATCGCCAAGTTGATTAATGATGTCACATTTTCTTATTCATAGTTTCTTAACAGAGCTCGGTTGCTGGTTTCCTAAAAAAAATCAATGACTTTTGTACAGAAAAAAAAAACCACAATGATTATACAGTCGAACCTGAATACGCGACCACCTGCATAGAAAGACCACCTGTCTTATAGTACATGTACAGGTCCATGTATAAAGACATTTTTTTCATATCCCAGCAAATGGTTTCTCATTGAAACACATACTAGAGGCACCTGCACATATACGGTACTGTAAAGATCATCTGCCCATCAAGACCACTTTTCTTGTCTGCCACGAGTGGTCTTTATAAATAGGTTTCATACATTTCATACCTAAGTATCCTACAATGTAGAAGAAAGTCTAGATTTCTGCTCGGAGTACAAGAAAATACCACCCAAAAAACACAAGAGATAATATTGCTTCCTAAAAAACGAAATTGCTTTACAAATTTGTTAGCCCATGATAGGGGATTGCATAACAATAATATTTTTCATAGTCAAATAAAATCATTACTTGACAAAGCCCTAGGGCAAACATTTGTAAAAGAATTTGTTCTTGCACAGATTTTTGTGTACCCTACAATGTGCATACCGGTACATGTTCATGGAGACTAAAGTGAATCATTTCCATATACTGTAGTGTACCTGACTTTTACACATGAGGTACATTCATGTAGCATACAGAAGCATACAATGACTATGTCAGGACCAGGGAGGTGAAAGAAAGGAGGCGAAACTCTTGTAATTTATTCAAACGCATTCGTGAGTTCTAAAGCGTAACAATGGGATGTACAACATTCCACTTGGCTTTGAAGTTCCATGCTCCAAACTGCGCTACCACTGTGGGAAATTTCGGAGGCCATGCACCTGTTTCACATTTATTGCAAAATATCAAATTACCGGCAAAATTTAAGTGTAAATTATAAACTTTATATGGGGAATGCAATGGGAATAGTGCATCAAACAATTTTCCCAATTTAGTACTCCGCCCTTCCTATAATTTGTGTGCCAGAGTTGGTAAAAGAAAAATTATATCCTGACAAAAACTCAATATTTTAGGATAATGCGCTTATTTTTGCGTGTTTTAATGCCCCGTTTTTTAATCCATGATATACAATCTTCGATAACTATAAGTTGGCTAATGCGTGTTTTCTGTATATTTTGAAAAAGGATGAAATTACACAAGTTTGTGTTCGCTTGTTCTACTCATTACACATTTAACAATTGTTGAGAAATTGTTGAGAAATCGTTGAAAGGGACAGCGTAGAGTTGCTGTGATACCATTATTGATATAGGAATTCTAAACCCTGAAATTTCATGCGCTCTTTTATCTCACCACCTGGTCAACAGTTGCAGATTAGCGCATAACTTTTCGGCGGCTTGGAGCATGGGGTCATAGGAGAGCGGCTTGATTCCAGTCCTTCTCTATCACGTCCCTGGTCAGGACATATGATTACACTGTTCTTGTTTATACTTCCTTTGGTGTGAAAATATACTGAAATTCAGTACAAGTTCATGTTCTCTATTACATTCAACATAGAGATCACATATCAACATCTTTTACACATGAGGTACATACATATGTAGCATACAAAAACATACAATGACTATGTCAGGACATAGTACGGTTACACTGTCTTTGTTTATACCGTTCTTCATTTGGTGTGATAATACTGAAATGCAGTACAACTTCATGTTCTATATTACATTCAACATACATGTAGAGATCACATATCAACATCTCATAATCAAACATATATACCAGTAAGCTAAATATAGACACAAAAGTGCAGTTTTCTATCACTTCCTCTTCCTTCTAATGAGACTGTAGTGATTTCCCCTCTTTATCCCTTCCTAAAACATTAACCAGATCATTTATTAAAGCAGATTGACTTACGATAAAAAAATCACAAAATTGTTTTCATTTAAAATGTATTATTCCCTGTAAATGGAATTTTAAAATACATGTACACATGTACATGTGTATTAAAAGAGCTGTGCATGTACATGTACTGTATGTGACATTTTCTGCACACATAATATTTGCTAGACTCCCTATTAATGCATAATTCATGATAATTGTTAATACAGTTCTTCATTCAGTGAATAACCTTTGATCTAATGCAGACGTCATTGGATGAATATGGCTTTCCGCTTGAATTGGCCTTTACAATTCTCTATTTACAATGCCTGGAACGGTTTCAATACTGATATTGTAAAGTTTTAGAAGAATTGAGGACGTTTCACTAACGTATTCGTTCTATCTTTTGACTATCGTATACATACACTGTACTGTATGTACAGTGTACATGTATTTATACTTGTGATATAATCCCAAAAGGGAAGTGCATGTAAAATGCATTGTCACCGCTAGGAATTTCCTGCACTCCTGATTTAAATGTGTGACTGTACAAGTAAATATAATGTGTAGATTTATTACATGTACCTTATTAAATATAAATGTACAGTCGACAACTCAATTAGTCATAACTGTCATACCCCTTGTATATTTGATGGGTTTTTGTTTTTTGTAACTTCAGTATGAAAAGTGGACAGGTTGAATTAGGGCCTTTGTTGAATACTTATAGATGTAAGCTTTAATTTGTCACACTACATGTACATCTACATATGTACATGTAGTCATGTCCATGCAGTTAGGCTACCTCAATTATAACAGTAGGGTAAAGCTAAGACAGGAGCATCTTCATGTGGACTTTAAAATGAAAAAGAAAAGTAAAATAAGATGAAGCAAAGGAGAGAGAGAGAAAGTCATTGAACTGTTTAAAAAGAGAAAGCACACATGAAATGAATCATGGACACAAATTTGATAATACCAATGTCGAATATATAATGTCAACCCCCCCCCCCCCCCCCCCCCACCTTTTTTTTTTTTGTTCTTCTTCATAGTTTACCAACTGAGCACCAAAAAAGAAAGAGTCTAACACTAGGGCATATTCAATAACCAGACTCTTACACAAGTGTAATATATATACATGACAGTAAAAGATTCAGGGGCGTACTGCACACTCTTTGAACTTTGGACTTGTGGTGGTGCACCTTCAATTTAGTTAAGCAGGAAAATGATAAAATAACAATAAACTCCAACGTCAATCTTTCAAACTTTTGTTGACAGTCTAGAAGCTACTGCAACTTTTATCTATTGTAGCATGTGACAGCCACTATAGACTGCATGGAATGGTGGTAAAAAACTCAAAGTATACTACCGTAAAACCATCAAATTTTATGTGCTTGAGTAGACCATTTTTGTAATGTAATAAAATTTATTACATAAATCTCTGTTTCTTACATGTACAGTGTACATGTACATTTGTACATGTATTAAAGTGCCTCGTTACAAATTATTGCATTCACCTGTTATGAATAATTGTATTTCAATAGTCAGAATGCGAATTGCATGTACCTAATGTAATAATTCGCATTCTGACTACTGAAATACAATTATTCATAACAAGAGAATAAAATAATTTGTAACGGGGCACTCAAAGGTACTACAGTGTATGTCCCATTTGCAGGTCAAAAAATGGAAAGGTTAAATTCCAATGGCATTTGAAAGCCAATAATTGTTTAGAACTTCCCTCAAAACGAAAGGGTTTGAAACTGGCTTTTTGTGGGAAAATAACGACCATCAGTTGTCAAATCGCAGTGGGTGATTGTAATCGCCTAAGTAATAGTCTGATTTTCAGACCCTTGTACCGAATGGTCGTACGTTTTGTGCTGCACAAAGATTGAATCAGTTTAGTTTGGGTCATTACAAGTAGTGGGTTATTGATGTAGACAAATGGTCATGTACATGTACAATGTACATGTACATGTACCTTTTACAGCTCATTATTTTACCAAAGAAAACAAGATGTCAGTCAGTCACTCAATAGTGTCTGACAGGAGAGTCTAGAAAGTAAACAGGTTCCCTTGCATAGTTTGAATACTAGGACACCGCTAACGTTTAAATCGCACAGATAGGACATACTATACAGTATACATGTCTTCATAATTCCTGCAAAGTTCTATAGAATTCGATGTTGGCTACAACAGGGACATACATGTACATGTAGTATCTTTAAGAAAGATTTGTGCGTTAAATTTTGTTACATTACAAAAAATGGCCTACCAGTATTGTTTGTGAATTTTGCAGCGGTTCATATTCACGAAGGTGTCATGCTTCAAAACAAATGAATCACAATTGGAACAACCTGAAAGACTCTTGCAGTGAAATTTATGATCCTTATCAATCTGCGAAATGTTCAAATCACAAAGTTTCTAGAACGTGAAATTGAATTTCAAAAGGGTCCATATTTCTGAAAGTGTACAGTGTACATGTACATGTATGTAAATGAACCGCAATATATTTAGGGCAAATTGCTAAGTTTTGCCATTAAAAAGAGCCATAATCTAGCAATTTACAACAATTTTGTATCAAAATATTTCTGGTTTCACAGGATATCAATGTTTCAGTTTGTTTCCCTGCAACATTTTGCATGCCTATTGTAAAACAAGATGTTAGGAATGTGAGCTAAGTAAATTGTAGGAAACTATGTAAATACGCAAAGTATACATTTACATATATGTAAATATTGGTATACTATTAATAGAGGTATCAATTAAACATCCTACGAGTGTAGTTTGGAGCCCTGCCTGTAACATGTACAGAGCTTTTACTGACTAGCATTTTGGAAAAATATTGACTAAAATGTATTTGTACATCATGAACCAGAAAATAATGTACGAGTACAGTATAAATACTCAAGAACTGGAAAAATGTCCTAGCCAAGTTTAATATTAAAAGGAAATTGGGAAAGAAAGGCATTAATTTGAATCTTACCATACAGTACATACATGTATAATCAAACCTATGTGTAAGTAAATCTGCACAGAGGGTTAGGCCTACATGTAGTATACAGTACATTGTACATAAAGCTGTACATGAATTCTATTTTTTGTACATTGTTAGAGGACTTTCAATACTGTCACCATGTATTACATTTACATTCCGGTAATAAATGATGTACATGTAGTCCCAAAGTCATATTGTACAAATGAAGTTGATTGGGCTAAGTTTAAATGGAAAAATAAGTTTGAAGGCCAACCTGAGATTCAGAGCTTTACAATTTTCTAAATCATTACCTCACATACCCTGCTGCTGTGCAATTTCTGTTAGTTTTTTTGGTTGGTTGTTGATGCTGTTTTTTTGTTTTACTTGTTGTTGGAAGTACTGAATACTGATGTGTACAATATTGCTTATACATTGTAGGTCATTTTCAGTCTGGCATTGTATCAAACAGTTTTCACTTTCTATTTAAATTTCAAAAGTTCATATTGATAAATAACTTGATATGAAACATAAACCAATTTCATCCACACTTTCATTTCAAAAATGATAAATTATTTTCACTTGAAATCCCCCATACATGTACATGTACGTATTGGTACTGTAAGGATTGATTCACATTGCATATATTGAAGCAGCAAATAATATTGGTAAAAACAAGGAAATAAAGTTTAAAATCAGTTTCATGCACAAATATAAAACAGTGTGCATGTCAATGAAAAAAGAAAGTGCATTCTCTATTTGAACAAAATAATGAATGTACAGAAACTAGTAGATGTATAAACAGAATTATTGCACAGACTACAATTCTCGCTATCGCTGATACCCCCAAATGCACGGATGTTACATGCTACAGCTACAGAGGGGAAGATAAGTTTGAAATCAAAGAATAATTACAAAATGATCACATGCTGTCACATGCAGTGGGATTCCCTAAGTATTTCTTCTCAAACAATCCTTACAGACACACCTACATGTAAGATATTCCATTTTTCAGATTCGGGTAGTGGGACCGCCGATTACAACGCTAAAATGTGATATTTAAAGATACACTTTCCATTCCAAATGTGGTTCTCCAGTGACTCTGCCATGTTATTGTATGTGTGTGATTTGTGATTTGTGATATGCTGTTATGCAATGTATTTTAAAGGGATTTTACCATGCATCCAACGGACCGGCCGAAAACTGCCACCAGCCAAAAAAAACCCTTTACTATACATGTATTTTTGTGATTTATAATTTCATCAAAATAAATAAACTATCATTATTATTATCACTATTTTTATTTTTTTGTTATGATAATAATCATAACAAAAATGATAATAATAATAATAATAATAATAATAAAGATAGTAATAATAGATAATGATAATGATAATGATAATAATAATGATAATGATAATGATAATAATTATGATGATAATAATAATGATAATAATAATGATAATAATAATTATAATAATAACGTAACATTTGTAGTTGTAGGACGGTATTGTGATCTATCATCTTACAATATGTTCTATTACAGAAACTTCCACATGTACATGTACATGTACATGTACATACATGTACAAATACAATAGATGTGGATGGTTCTCTGTTTCTGGCATACACCTGTACAACTGTACAGCAGCTCAAAGTATATTCTACAGGACTGCTACATTGCAGCCTTAAATGCTCCTTGTTTTGAAGCAAGAGACCAAGGAACAATCACCAAAAAGAAAATAATTATACAGTATTTGGAATTCATAAAATCAAAAAGACCCAAAACTCAAAGATAAATTCTCACAAGGCGCTTTTACTTTATTCAGAAATCAGAATGCAATTTTGTTATTTCAAATTGCTTTTTCTCTTTACAGATCTACTATTTGAAGTGGATACTTTGGATGTACATCTTGGCTATCAGCATGAAACCCGAGACATGCATGTACAGTCAACCCTGCTTTAGTGACCACCTGTCTACAAAGACCACCTGTCTACAAAGGCCACATGTGTTGTTTCCCTTGAAAATGGTTTCTCATTGAGACATGTACAGTACTGTACAGTACATGTACTAAAGGAACCTGTCTACAAAGACCACCTGTCTACAAAGACCACCTGTCTCTTGGGCGGTCGCTATAAACAGGTTTGACTGTATATGAAGCAAAGGATTAAAGTAGGCTTACCTGATTGTCACAACTTCCCCAGGGTCATGAAAAATACGCCACTTGCACTGGGAACCAGGAGGGTATTCGCCGGGGTAGTTAGGGCTGGTTATCGTCCCTCGCTGCTCGTGTCTGTCTGGGTCGTATTCGGGACATGCTACTTGTACTAGGGGAGCTGAAACAGATAGAGAAAGACATACATGTATTGTTAATGCATCAGTGATCATTATTATAAGCTTTATTTGGCAATATTATAGCAAAGTACTATTTACTACTTGGTGTCTTACTCAATCACACCTACAATTTTAAACCATATTTTTCAAACTAAACATTATTTTTTCTTCAAGTTTTAAGCCCAACTGTACAAGGCTATCACATTTTTTTCTTAAAATAGTATAAAAAGCAATTTCACATGGCTTAGTATGCAGCTATTTTTGCAAGAACATGTGTGTAGAGGTCTACATGTAAACATACAAATCGTATCCGGACACCTACATGTACCCCCTGGATATCCACCCCCTGGACTTCCACCCCCAGTCAGCTACCCCCTAGGACAACTACCTCCTAGGGCAACCACCCTCTAGGATGACTACCCCCCAGGACAACTACCCCGGACAACTACCCCCTAGGTCAACTACCCCCTGGACAACTACCCCTGGACAATTCCCCCAGACAACTACCCCCTATGACCAGTACCCCCTAGGACAGCTACCCCCTAGGACAACTACCCCCTAGGACAACTACCCCCCGGACAATTCCCCCAGACAACTACCGGCTAGGATAGTTGTCCGGGGGGGGGGGGGGGGGTAGTTGTCCTTGGGGGTACTTGTCCTAGGGGGTAGTTGACTGGGGGTGGTGATCCGGTTGGATGTCCAGGGGGTACATGTAGGTGTCCTAGAACCCTCATGAAGAAGAGAAAAAGGAGCATTAAATACTTCATTTTCATGACTTCTTCTTAATGTAGTACGTACATATTGTATAAAGGAAACCTGTTCCCAAATCTACAGCCAGGATAGAGTATACCAGTACCTACAGTTATGTACAGTATATCCCTAAATTGAATATTTCCAAGTGTTAAGTCACTCAGCAATGCTACATGTAAAGTACATACATGGTCATGAATGTAACCTGGATTGTACTTCAATAGATTTGGTGATTCTTTTTGCCCCATGTACTACAGTGCTAACTACAAAGTTTGTTTAAAGGTACTATGTCCCTTTTGCAGCCAACCTCAAATTCTGTAGAACTTTGCAGGAATTATGAATATGTCATGTATGTCCTATCTGTGAAATTTAAACGTTAGCAGTGTCCTCATATTCAAATTATGCAAGGAAACCTGTTTACTTGCTAGATTTCACTGTCAGACACTATTGAGTGACTGACTGGCTTTTTTTCTTCTTTGGTAATAACATACATGAAAAGAGTTGTAAAGGGTACATGAGCATTTGTCTACATCAATAACCCACTTCTTGTGATGGCCAAGATTAAATTGATTAAATCTTTGCACAATATAAAACGTATGACCATTCGGTACAGTTGTCTGAAAATCAAGACTATTACTTTTGGGCTCTATAGCCCTAAAGTCGATTTGACAACTAATAGTCGTTATTTTCTCACTTGAAGACATTTTCAAGCCCCACCTTTTTTAGGGAAGTTCTAAATTAGTATTATCTTTCAAATGCAGTTGGAATTTAACTTTTTCATTTTTTTGGACTGCAAATGGGACATAGTCCCTTTAATGGGAAGCTACAAACATGCATAGTTGCCTACATGTAGTACCAGTAGTATTGTATTGTCTTCTGTTCAAATCCTTACCGGTGGAATACACAGTCTGCATGAATGATGGTATCAACATCAGGAAGAATATCTGCTGACCTGCAGTAAATGAAAAGGAAAAAAAAATAGTACAAGTGCTTCGTAATAATCTTAAGTAGCTTGTATCTACATATTTTTTTTTGTATAAAATCCCACATACATTACGGTACATGTACATGTACATGTAGGCTACACGTAGGTCTACGGTAGATCAATATCATGATGTGCATGTACATTGCAGTATTGTACATGTATATTTTAGATCTGCATGCATACTACACCTTAACTGTGCATTTTAAAGACCCTATCCAAGTTACATGTAATGTATTAAAACTTAAAAGAAGCATACATGTAGATGTTGAATAAAATGTGTGAAATATGTAACATGCATATGTACATGTACACAAAAGTAACATGACAAGTGTTTAGTCAGGAAAATACATGTATTGCATTTTTAAATTTGTGTGTGATGCATTAAAAATTCAGAATTCATTTCAGGAAATGTTTTCATGCACATGCAGCCACAGGTTTATGTGTACATCATTGCATAGGGCCTAGACCTCAGTCTAAATGATTTTAAATGCAAGTATACATAAGTAAACATAGATTTATGATTAAGGCAAAAGTATATCAATATCATAACGATAGTCATAATAATTATGGTCTATAGTATTGCCTACCTGTAGTTAGTAGCCTAGTATTAAGTAAAAAATGTTACTTTTTTGTTTGACAGAGTAAGTTAGACACTGCACATAGAACTTGTCTTTAGCTTACAATTTTTGTAAGTTGGCGCCTAGCCTAGCCAACATGGGCCCTTCAGATTGGCTAACGCTGTTCTCCATTCACTCAATGCTATGAGATATTTGTGCGAGGAGCAAGCTTGCAAATTTCTGGGTTTTTTTCGATACCAAAATTATATTTCAGTCAAACCCTGAAAACCTCCATTTGTTATGATTTTTTCACTTAAGTATTTCACTTAAGTTTTACAATTCTCATTTTCCTCATATTTGAGGTACAAACTGGAAATTTATTCTGAGATGTTCGTTCATTTGTCCACTTATGTGTTTGCAATGCCATGTGTGCGTCAGTTATGAGTGAAGTGCGTCACTATAGCTGTAGCTGTTTAAAGCAGGACGTGTCAAAATCTCTATGGTGTGACGTAATATTACGTATTGCCTTTGCCATTGAACTTAAGTTGCGCTTAAGTTAAGTAGGCCCTCTCTCACTTAAATTCAAAGCCACTCGAGCGGATCGGCCAATGAGAGCGCGTAAGCTCACAGTGCAGCGCTCAATGCGTAAGGTTCTTCATGCACTGAATTAAACATGCTGAAAAGCGTTATTTATGCATACATTGTAGTACATGTAGAATAAGTCATGTTCAATCGTACACAAACTTGTGTTTGTTTAGTTGTTTTCAAATTCATGTTTGTTTGGTTCATCAATTTATTTGTAATATTGAACAATAATAAGAATATTAAATTAATGAATGAAAAGCCTGTATTACTGAGTGTCTATGAGAATATTCTTACCATTCAAATGGGCCATGTTTGACGAAACTTTGAACTGTTTACTATTGCTGATCCAAATCTAGATTATTTCTAAGTTTGTTGTCTTTTTGTACTGTAGTTGTACCAGTCCGTGTCTGACTACAGGCGGCGGGTGTTCACAGCATCACGCGGGGTTGCGAAGAAGCCCTGTCTAGTCTGTGATCTGTCTCTGTTCTCGGTTTTAAATTTAACTCCGATCCGCTGGCATATAAATTATTTACTACTTGTTGAGAGAAGGGTCATCTTCATAAAATCCAAATGACAACAGTGACGATGTCCGGTATGTCATGAAAATAATATCAACAAAAAATTGCCAAAAGACGCCGGTCATAACATGGTCACGAAATCATCTTCCGTGTTGTGTCAATGCATTTTTACACAATCTATTTTCTGTACCATTAATATATCCCCGTATATGACGTCATGATTACTTTACTAGTCTTTGACAGAGACTCTGTTTTAGAAAAAAGTATGCTAGTATTATGATTATATCTATATTTGCGTGTCAGGACGATCCCCCGGAAAATTACCCCCCGGAAAATTACTAGCGGATAGTGCGGCGGCGTGGTCCAGTCGTCTTCTAGACTTTTCTTGTCCTTTTCCCTTGGCTATTCCCGTTTCCCTTCTCCCAGTTCTCGCTTTCGGCAGTCACGTTTTTTTACCATTCGGTTACACTGATCTTTATGTGGGGGAGGGGGGTTATGATACTGATCGTAATCTATTATTCATTATTTTGTGATTGCCTCCGGGGATTGCCTACACTCCGGGGTATTGAATTCTGCTTTAATATGTGTGAGATTCAAAAGTTTGAAACTAGCTATTAATTTTGATACCCGCACACACACACACTGATGAACGAAAAAGAGAATAAAAATTGTATGCGGTTAAAAATAAAGGCTATGCAATAGATGTAATTCATCGAGCGGTTAGAATGCCCTGTTTTAATACAAACTAAAAGGAATATTCGTGGATCGAGGTAAATCCACACAACACCTGTCCGCCTCAATGCCTCTGCCCATGCTCTGCCACTGCATCCAGTCCGCATCCAGTCTGCCTGTGCCCCCCCCCCCCACGACTGTGGAATTTTTAATGCTCGCTTCTCCCCCCCCCCCTCAAAAAATAAAAAGTAGAGCCCTTGTCTTAGAAAGGGGGCATCAATCCATCTTATTACAAACAAAACGTAGGGATGCTCGAGTGTCTTAAAATCGGACATGTTTGTACCCAAATCATCTCATCCTAGCCTTGCCAATACTTAAAGCTTGAATATCTCTGTTTGGGACTATTTTCAAAGACTATCAACCGGACTCTACTCGCTTCACTACAATCGCCCTATGAATAATCGTACCTAAACGATTCGCACCATTTGCTTTTGAATATAGTACATGTAATTATTTATTTGTCTCTCTATTAGCTCTCACTCCTTTCGGTTATTTGAAGAAACTTTAAACGGAGTGGATTTAAGAAAAAATATGGTAGCTTCAATGGTTCAATCTCAAAACTATCTCCAATTATGTTGACTTGTTAATCGATCGCCTCCCTCCATTTTTCAAAAAATCAAGAAAATTGCCCTCATATGGCACAAAGATCAAATGCCCCTCTATCCCACGTTAAAATATGTCTCCACCCATGTCCTCCTGGAATGAACTTCCCCTTCCGGCCTTTTTGAGTGCTTTTATTCATTGCAGTTTTCCTGACACAGACTGTCACAGACCCGGTCACAGAACATCTTTTGTAGACTTTGATGTTTGCCAGTCCACCAACAAAACGTGCCCCCGTCCCAAGTCAAACAAAATCCCGGGCCCTCGCGTGGTGGAGTTTGCACACTAATATTGTGGTAAAATGGAAAATTACCCGTTGTCTAAATGATTCCATGACAAACAGATGCCTTTTTTGTTTACTGCATGGTAGACCTATTCCTCTGTAGTTCGGTGCATGGGCCCGTAAGTTTATCAATTTAGGGCATAGTGTCATAGTTCTATTCTTGTCTTTTTTATTCTCTTACTATAATTCTCAAATAGAGATAGGCGTAAGAGTCGGGCGGGAGCATCCATAGCTCCTGAGAAATCTGAAGAAGCCGTCATGACCGTCAGTGAATGATATTTTTTAAAATAAATCCGCCAGTAATATAGTATAACTTTATTAGTATGTACATGGAGTTACTAGGCTAACTCCATTGTATGTATATCAAGTTCGTATCGTTTTTCTTTTCTTCCATAGAGTGCTTGAAAGGCAGGGGCGGATCCAGGATTTGCCGATAGGGGGGGCCTAAAATGTGAAAATCGCGCCGACCAATATCTCGCTCAGTGGGGGGGGGGGGGGGGGGAGGGGGGGGGGGGGGGGGGGGGCTAGTGAGCATCTTTTTTTTGGTATATGACCCCGAAAACTTTTTAAATTTTTTATTACTAAAACAAAACAAAAAAAGCCAGGGGGGCCGGGCCCGTCGGGCCCCCCCCCCCCCCCGTGGATCCGCGCCTGCTTGAAGGGATCCTATTATAGCTAGAACATTGATAACCAGGCACCAATACGGTCAGAATGAGTTTGGACGCTAAAAAATGGCAATGGGCAATGCAATGTTAGGCTATGTAAAAAAATATACATGTGTAGCGTCCCCGCCCATTTCCTTTTTAGGGGGCCGCCTCCTATTTTTATCTTATTTTTAAATAATTTTTTTCTTCAATGAATTCAAACATAAAAAACATACTGCTAAAATGATCTATTTCTGATTTAACAAATTTAAAATAATACCGGTGGCCATCTTGAAAAATAGCCCGAGTGTCAGAAAAAATGTACCGAGCGGCCATTTTGAGCGGCCATTTTGAAGAAAAAAAAAGGGCCTCCTCCTTCTCCCTATAAGTTTTCAAAAAGGCAGGACGCTAAACATGTTTTTTTTATAATTATTTGGCCTTATTTACCAAATGATTACATAAATGAAATGAAATTAAACAATTGAGCAGGTAAAGGAAACAAATATATATGGGGTTCTTAGTAGAAATTATTGGATATTATTTTATGTATGATATATAATTATAAGATATCTATTACATTTTTGTTGTTTTATGTACACTTCATATTTCTGTTTTTGGTATTTATTTATTGGTCTGTATGTGTGCCTTGTGCATGCCATATATTTCTGATATAGGTCTACGTTATTGTTTTGGTTTGGTTTCATGTATATGCATATATTAATAGTTTTATATCTTGTAGATGATATACCTTTTATGTCGAATAAAGAAGACATTAGGTCTAAATCAAATGACATTATGTCTAATTGTCTATAGTCGCGGCGCAATATCTCACTCTATTTTAAACTGAAAAAACTTAACATATTCATAATCATTTTCCGCTTCTTCCTCCTTATCCTCCTCCTCCTCTTTTTCTTCTTCTCCTTCTTCTTCTTCTTCTTCTTCTTCTTATACTTATTATCATTTCTTTCATCAGTTTAATGTTGTTATTATCATCATTATCATCTTCAATAAATTTTGTCTTACCTGCATGACTGTAAATATTACTGTTTTAACTTATTAATTTTGTACATGTATGTCGGGGACTCCACTGAAAATAAGCTCCCGAGCTTTCGTGGGCTATATCCTGTTCAAGCTGACCTAATTTTGATCTGTTTTTCTTGCCCATATTGTTGTATGTTGAAAATTTGGCTTATAAAAACCAATCAGACCAATAGCTAATTTTCATTAAGAAATGGAAATTACAATACGACAACCTCAAAATCAGGTTTTTTTACAAAACCAAAATACAACATTTAGATTTTTCAGGGTTTCCCCCAAATTTTAGAAATTACCTAAGACAAAGTAGAGTTCAAACTGAAAATCACAGGCAATGTGACCGTATTGGTGCCTGGTTATCAATGTTCTAGCTAATAGGATCCCTTCAAGCACTCTATGGAAGAAAAGAAAAACGATACGAACTTGATATATACATACAATGGAGTCACTAGCCTAGTAACTCCATACATACTAAGAAAGTTATACTATATTACTGGCGGATTTATTAAAAAAAATATCATTCACTGACGGTCATGACGGTTTCTTCAGACTTCTCAGGAGCTATGGATGCTACCATGCAGTAAACAAAAAGGGCATCTGTTTGTCATGAAATCATTTAGAGTTTTTTTAGACAACGGGTAATTTTCCATTTTACCACAATATTAGTGTGCAAACTCCATCACGGGAGGGCCCGGGATTTTGTTTGACTTGGGACGGGGGCACGTTTTGTTGGTGGACTGGCAAACATCAAAGTCTACAAAAGATGTTCTGTGACCGGGTCTGTGACAGTCTGTGTCAGGAAAACTGCAATGAATAAAAGCACTCAAAAAGTCCGGAAGGGGAAGTTCATTCCAGGAGGACATGGGTGGAGACATATTTTAACGTGGGATAGAGGGGCATTTGATCTTTGTGCCATATGAGGGCAATTTTCTTGATTTTTTGAAAAATGGAGGGAGGCGATCGATTAACAAGTCAACATAATTGGAGATAGTTTTGAGATTGAACCATTGAAGCTACCATATTTTTTCTTAAAACCACTCCGTTTAAAGTTTCTTCAAATAACCGAAAGGAGTGAGAGCTAGAGAGACAAATAATTATAATTAATTACATGTACTACATGAAGGCGAGTCAAATGTTTTTTTTTTCAGCCGAATTTTCTATAGGCCGAGCTAGAATAAGGACGATTTATACAATACAAAAAATCTCGCAAGTATCAGTTTCTGAAAAAGGGAAGTCATTTCCTAGTTATGTGGGCTGTATTTACAACATGGCATTATTAATTGAGTGAAGTCAATATTTCTTAATGATCAGAACATGAGGATGAAACTGTGACTTCGTCTTTCTTTTGAAGTTGGTAAGAGAAATACGTTTTTATTAGGGCGTTAATTCCGAGCTAGAACTAGCCCTTCGCGAGTTGAATGAATGAATGAAATTGAAAGGACGGATGATCTGAATGAATGAAGTGTCGTCGATCATCCTGGGTGGGCCGGGGCTGAGCTGAGTGAGAGTGAGAGCGATAGAGATTGAAACAAAATATGGAAACAAGATGTGAATATCATGAAGAAATGCTGCTATTAATAGTATTATATCAGAAAGCAGATATTGATGTTTGGTGTTCTCGGACTAGACCTCTAGATCTAACTTTTGTTAGTTCTTTTCATCTTTTAGTTTTCTAAATTCAAGATAGACTAGATCTAGACCGAAAGCTTCAGTCTCTATAATCGTCGGTTGTTCCACTGAGACTACGTCTGGCTCCACTAGACCTCCGGTTATAGAGACTGAACGACTGCCTATGCCAGCCTGTGTTGAACTTATTCCGCTAGATTTTAGCCGCTAGGCCCCTCCCACAAACTTGCCACGGCCGTATTGTTATGCCCCCAAAATCCCCCAAAATGTCATTTTACCTCGTTCATTTCCAATTCTAAATTAGGCCTAGGCTATAATACATCGGTTCCACTTACTAACTTGATTGATATAATCCGTTTAATGGTCCCTTTTAAGGAAATTATCGGTCAAAATCGACATCCATGTTGAAAATCTTGCAAGCCGTGTAACTCTCGCTGCCGTCAATCTCATCCCTTCTAGTCTACGCCGAAGGCAAAATGATTATGAAGGAAAAACTGTGCGCCATCTACACGTTCGTAATGGCGTTATCACAGTTTTTCCTTCATAATCATTTTGCCTTCGGCGTAGACTAGAAGGGATGAGATTGACGGCAGCGAGAGTTTAACACGGCTTGCAAGATTTTCAACATGGATGTCGATTTTGACCGATAATTTCCTTAAAAGGGACCATTAAACGGATTATATCAATCAAGTTAGTAAGTGGAACCGATGTATTATAGCCTAGGCCTAATTTAGAATTGGAAATGAACGAGGTAAAATGACATTTTGGGGGATTTTGGGGGCATAACAATACGGCCGTGGCAAGTTTGTGGGAGGGGCCTAGCGGCTAAAATCTAGCGGAATAAGTTCAACACAGGCTGGCATAGGCAGTCGTTCAGTCTCTATAACCGGAGGTCTAGTGGAGCCAGACGTAGTCTCAGTGGAACAACCGACGATTATAGAGACTGAAGCTTTCGGTCTAGACTAGATCTAGATCTAGATCTAGATCTAGATCTAACTTAGACATCTAGTCTAGATCTAGTCTAGACCTAGATTCTAGACCTAGACCTAGATTTCTTCTAATTTCTGATTCTGGTTGGTGAATGAGATAAAAGTAACTGAAAGTGAATTTATTTTTATAGTGAAATAGGTCTAGATCAGGCCTAGACTTAGACAGCAATAACCATCTGATTTGGGTCATTTCTTTAATAAAACTGACATTTGTTGTCATTCCCCAATACAGATGGCAACCCAGAGATCTCGTACCGTGGGGGTAGCTATAGCCAACAATGGCAGCTTTTTCTGTCAAAACATTTTCTCCCCGATTTTCTTTATTTACCTAGGTCTATATCTAATTTTCTGATTTCTAAATCAGATGTATGGCTGTGTGACCAAAGTTCGCGCGTGACCAAAGTTCGCTTTCTCAAAAAATCGGTAAGATTTCGAAAATCTGATATCACCAATGGAAAGAGGATCATAAAATTACCCAGAAACGAAATTTTCTTTGGAATTGGGTGCGAAATTGTGAAAATATTGACAAAAGATCGGCACATTTTGCAGTTATTTGCGTCCGTTCCGAAAAATTACCAACTTACCGATAAGGGTCTGGAAATCTTCATTTTGAGAGCAGATATCCTCAAAATTGTAAGTAATAAGTGGTACCGTCTGGTTGTATGATATTTTGCCTTGCAAATTATCAAATTACCTTATTTTTGATGGATCGTATTTTTGTATAAATCAGCTGTTAACCCCCGTGCGTGAACTTAGGTCTCGTTGTTTTTATGACTTTTTTAGATGCAGCGCGCATGCACGATCGGACATCGAATTTTTAGATCGCGATATCTCCGAAATCCTTCGACGATAAATGTTGTAGTTGAACCAATTGGTAGTAAAATACTTTGCCGTCCATTTGGTAGTAATTAAAATAAATAAATTTGTGTAGAATATGAGAAAACATGGATCGAATATCACATTTTCTAATTTGTTCTAAAATCTGCGCGAACTTTGGTCACCCCTTCATAAATTAGGTCGGTATGTCATTTGTCCTAATTACAGTTATCAACATTTGATAACTTAATATTAAATACATAATTTACGGACTTACTTATATGAATTATCCAATTTGTATCTCATATCCGCGAAGCAGTACATTCATGCATTCCAAATATTACCCGGCGGCCGATATATTTCCGGGTCCACCTACCAAAACATAGCCAAATGGCCAATCAGAGCACTCGTTTCGTGGGACTTCGTTGGTCAAGCTGGGCCGACTCGTACGTAGCTACGGTAGCTATTGGACGCTCGAAAAGAAAAAATGAATATTCATCAACTAAAACCAAGACGGATAATGTTGATGACGAGACTTTCTCGGATTAATCATTAATTTAGGATCTAAATGAGCAAGCTATCGTAAGTCAAATAAGCTATATATATGTTATTTTTAATTTGTGTTGTAATTGCAGCAGTTATGAGGATGTAAAGAGTGAAAATCTCGTTGCATATCTCATGCATCGCGGTCCGGTCGAACCGAACCATTTGTTCCGTACACTGCCTCACAAAAAGAGGTCCCCAGACTTCAGTCTCTATAATCGGAGGTCTAGTGGAGCCAGACGTAGTCTCAGTGGAACAACCGACGATTAGAGAGACTGAAGTTTTCGGTCTAGCCTAGACTAGACTCTATAGATCTATATTAAAAAAAAAAAAACACCCTTTGTTATAATCAAACGGCATGAATGGAGTATAATCATCCCAAGCAACCTGTTCTTATTCCAAGAGTGTACAGAGATTACAATAAAACATTGATGGTTATTTGTAAGCCATTATTCTGGAATCATTTTAATCTCATGTTCATGCGGAGTCTTGGAGTAGGACACGCTTATCTCTATCATCATCTAAATACTAGGGTTACATGGCAACAGAACTTAAAAGTCCCATGGGCAGCAGAAGTGATAAACTATGGGGAATTTTTAAGGGCAGCTTTAAAGTTTACCAGGGAAAAACTGTTTCACATTGATAACCATGTTCTTTTTCCAGTAAAAGTACAGTTTGTTACTAGTACCATCCTCTTCGTGGAGCGAATTTATACTTACACCTGTACGTGCAATGTTGTGTGGTGTGCCATGCTGTGAAACAGTGACATTGTTGTACGTGCAAAATTGCAAATGTTACCATTCTGGACAAACAGCAAATACTCTAAATTTTCTCATATTTTCTTTTCTTTGATTTGATATGATATCAGGGAGTGCAACTTAAAGGAAGAACTTAAGCAGAGGAGATTCAAGAGGAGAAATGTCACATTGCTTCCATCTCTAAACAGACCGCAATACATTCATGATCGTCTCCGCTTGGTACTCCTACATTGTGCTGCGAGAGACGGTCGTGCGGAAGTGGCCGTACATTGGGCCAGCGATTTACCGTTTCCTCTGGCATTGCATCAATACCATGGGCAACTCATGTATCAGTAAGGACCACAGACGACGGAATCTCGAGCATGGTGGCGCCGCAAGCGGGGGGAATGGCAGCGGTGGTGGACGATATTCCGAGACCGATTACCCCTCTTCGCACAGCACGCCTACAAATCACAACTCGGAGCAATCGGGACAGTCCCTGAATGAGAACAGGCAGGCCCGGGCTCAGGTCACGCCCCTGTACATGCTGGCTTCCAGAGACATGGCGGCCGCGCAGCCTACCTTTACCTCAGACATTTCTCACGTGAACAGCAGTGATGATGAGGAGACAGAGCATGTGAATCAGCTCATGTTAAGGACGTTGCAAGTCATTAGAACTCTTGTGGATAAGTAAGTGTGTTTGCAGCTTTAAACCATGGAAACTGATGTGTATGAAACCTGCCTCTACATTTTGTACTGTGATCTATGGTATTTTGCATCAGTGTCTACTTTTTTGTCATTCCTGAAGGTGCATGATAGATTTTGGATCATTATCACCCAAAATAAGTACTGTAGTTGTGTAGAATGAAAGTGCCCTTTATATCAAAGGGCACTCCAGTTTATCGGAAGATTAAGCGGAAAGGTCATAGAAACAGTGTTATAAGACGTTGAACAAAATTTGAAAAATAATTAGACAGCTGTTGATGTTTGAAAGGTGACACTGCTAAATGTTTTTGAATCTTAATAAACCAATATTTGACTAACATTATGGGGGAGAACTCTCCTTTTAGAAACATGGAATTTCCAGCCACTCACCTTTTTCCTGTAGGCCTTACTCAAAACTTACATGTTTGTAATATCATTCTCCAAGAACAAACAGATCTTGCTTTTAAGTCTTAAATGGAGATGGTTGTTAGTTTCCATGTGCAGTAGGTCATAATTCGCTGACACCTGACTTGGTGGAGATATTATTAATGGGCGTACAAGTCTTCCACACAGCAAACCCGTAGTCCCATCAAGAAAAAAACCCTAGTCTCTTGGAGAGTCTTCAGGTGAGGTGAGGGAAATGTAAGATAACTTTTCCATATAGGGGGCTTTGGTGGAAAATTCAGAGCATTACATATTAAAGGCCTTTTGGCCATAAAACTGAAGGCTAATCCTGGTATAATTGATAACACCTCTTATTGGGTAAACACCCGAATCCAGACTAACTCACATTTGCAGCGAGGCTAAGTACAGTTAGCCCAACTCCAACACTTAAATGGCGCCAAATTTCCTAAGTCATGTATGAGAGCCCAATACTATGTACATGTACATGATGCCTAAAATTAAAACTTGTTGTATTGCCCTTTGCGACCGACCCAAAAATCTGAAAATCTATGGATGGTATTATAAAAAAGTTTTTTTTTAAACCGTTTTTTATATTTTTTTATATTAATGAATAAAAAGTATGTATTTTGTTTGTTTAAATGGGATATAAATGCATAAATCAAGTTATTCCAAAGTTCTTACTCGTGCACTGCAAACCATGGATAATTATGAGGTAAAAAAGATATCAATGGAATGATGAAGTTATTAAAGCATTAAACACTAATAAATATCAGCCACAAGAGGGCGGGAAAAAAAACAGAAAAAAAATTCAATCTGATAAATATCGGTCCAAAGAGGTCGACAAAAAAAAACTTAAAAAAAAAAACTTTTCCGACTAACCGACTGACCCATGTTTTGGCACCCAAAGGGCAATACAACAAGTTTTTATTTTAGGCCTGATTGTGTCTTTAAATGTTTAGAAAAAATATTTTAGTCACTGTGTGTGTTTGAAAAAATTGTGAAAGTTGTCTGATGCATGTTTCATGATTTTACTTCTTTCCTTCTGAAAGTTGAGAGCAATTTTCTCTTAAAGTTTGGATTGCTCGTTACATTGATGGTCGTTCACATCAGTTGATCATGACAAAAGTGAAATTATCACAAGTCTTAAAAATGTAGATTACTGGGTACAATACAAGTACATGTACATGTATGTGGCATCTATGCCCAGATTAACTATACAGTCACAGCCTCACAGTTGCTGCAATTAGATCATTGCGTGTGTACATTACTGTACAATGTTGGTTACTATGCTAATGAGATATTTACATTTTGTTTTTATAAGCAAATAGAGAAATCTTTCATGAAATTGTTGATGAAATGTTGAGGGTTCAGTGAAGTGGAATGGACTGATTGTTGCGTTTACTTACCTGACAAAAAAATAGTTGTAGTTTGAATGTCCTTTAAGTTGAAAGATTCTCAAGAATCAATGATTAATTGCATCTAGGACATCTTCATGTACATTGCGTGATGCATGCACAAGATATGATCTTCAGTTCAAATTCTAATTCATTTTTTAATGCTTAACAAATAACAACCCATCCATAAAAATTGTATAGGTTAAATGTGCATAAGATGCTCTGTATCATCAGCGTTCAACACAATGTGGTAGCCACAGCAACTGACAGTTATCCATGCCCCAATCGAGTGCCACTTGTGTTGGTTAATATAAAACTTCTTGCCATATGGAGGAGTGGGATTGTCCCATCCATGAGACTCACAGATAAAATGTGGCTTGTCAGATAATTCATTTTAGATTTCAATAGCTTTTTACAGTAAAATAATGCCAATTTTGCCTGTTGTACAGCTTGAATGGATGTTCTAACTCCTACATAAATTTAGAGAGTTTCTTTATCCTAGTAAAATTGTAGAAAACTGGGAACCTTTTCACACAAAAAACTGACAGTTTCACAAGTTTTCCAGATACATGAAGTCCTATGCAACAAAAAAATGCACATGATGTGCTTTTACAATTGTTCCAGAAAATATGACTCCTCACACCTCTTGTTGTAGTTAATGATAGTTTTTATCCATAGATATAGCCCTCAGAATTTTCCAAACTTTTTTCGTTTTACAGTTTTATCTCAGTGGAGAGGCTATTTTGATTATTTGTAGATAGAATGTTATGTGGCAACACACAAGTTAGACAAGTATTAGTATTATAGTTGTCGTATGGAATTTTGAATTGCTGATTTAAAGGTATGTTTTTTAAAAAAGTGTTATTCTTTTCTTTAAACTTCACAGTGAACAAGAGCCACCCTATGCAATGCTGAGGTTACATGAAATAGCTGAAACAGGTAAGTCCACAAAATGTACTGTAAGGTTTATAGTAGGCCCATTCACACACACCCACCCACACACAACAGCAAGAATAATAGAAACCAACAAACAAAAGCAAACAAACAGACGCTATGAGTGTTTTTTTATTTTTACCACAATCCAGAAGTCACTTCATTTGGTTCTTGCAATAACAAAAAAACAAAAGCAGTTTTGAAATCTTATTAAACTAATTGATTACGGTAGTGTGTGAAAGGTCCTCTATTACATGTAGTCATGGTAAGCAAACAACTCAACTACCGGTACGTGAGCAATGTTGTATGGAAAATCTAGCATCTTGCCTCCAAGCTATATAAGCTATATAATACAATAATTACACACTTTATTATGTGATCATTTGTGTCGTAAATGGACATGGTCTTCAAATTGTGCATCGATAAGTTGTCAGAGCTGGCTATGGATAACATTAAACAAAAGAAGCTGTTCATATAAATGAACTGTACGTGCACTGCCATACATGTATGCTCAAAGTATGTAGAGTAGACCTACAGTAGCATGACTTCATGACAATTAAGGCCATGTAAAATTGATTTCATGTTGATCGTCCCCGCCCGCTTCCTTTTTGGGGGCCGCCTCCTATTTTTTGTTATTTGTTATTTTTTTTTATTTTTTTTTGAATTTTTTTTTTTTTGAAAGAAAAAAAACATGAAAAACACTGCTAAAATGGCTCTATTTCTGATTTAAAAAAAAAAAAATTGTCGGCGGCCATCTTGAAAAAAAATAGCCTCGACTGTCGGGGAAAATGTACCGAGCGGCCATTTTGAGCGGCCATTTTGAAATATCAAATATCAAATAACATGGTACACCCTCCTCCTCTTTTTCAAAAAATCCGGACGATCAACATGTAATCAATTTTACATGGCCTAACCCTTTCAGGACACAATTTATGTTTAGGGCTAAATTGATCACATGTTCTTCAAATTGGCAACAATAAAATTATAAAATCATTCTTTTATTGCTACACTGTTCTAATAAAATGTAATATCTCTGCGGACATTAAACATGGTTAGAAACTTTGTGAAAAAGTGGCAAATTTTCATTGAAAATCAATGGTTTTGAACCTCACAATGTTTTGCCAATGTAAGGATTTTACTTTTAACGCTTAGTTTGCTTTTTAAAATTGCTGGCATCTAATGCAATATGATGATCATGCACCCAAAATGGATGCAGTGTGTGTAGAAATTTTTGATCTTGCTACTGATTCATCTGATGTATATTTAGGGCTCTGAATCAAGTTTATTGAGCCAAACCACAACATGTAGAATGACTGTCTTTAAAGCCCCACTGTCCTACTTGTAGCTACTTGCTCCCTCTATATAGAAAACTCCCCCAATCGGTGCCTGTTGGTCCCCCATGATCCTCTTTTTCTTATGTTAGATGAGAGCTGAGTTAATGAGATAGCCACCTGTCAGTGACCTCGCTGTGTGGTCTAATCCTTTCTGGCCCAGTAATATTGACAGTCTTTAAAGCCCCTCTTAAGTGTCGAGAGCCCCAAATTCGCCAATAATTTGATGACGAAATTTCACTTATATTGTATCATAATGCGAAAGAGGATGTCGTTCAAAACACAGTTCTGCAAAGATTTCACACCAAAAAATGTGTTTGAAGACAAATATTGATAATAGAAAACACAATTTAGGTTTTTGGGGTTTTCTTTCATCAATACCTGACCTAAAACACATTTGTTTTGAAAATCCTTGCAGAAATGTGTTTTAAATGACACACTTTAGAGGGGCTTTAAATGGTTAAAATGGCTCCAACAAGGCTTCGGTAGGTAGCAGAATAACACAAAAACACTTTCCTCAAACTTTGAGTGTGCCTACCCGAATAAGATAATGAAAGCAGTTTTTTTTCTAGATGGCTGCAACGGTTTTTAAGTTATGACAATTTTTATCTGTGATAATGAATAGAATACATCTTCTTTTGTCTTTCTGTGACAGTGGAATTGCCTTATTCTTTAAAAATAGCAACACATGTATAAATTTCTGTCAAGTAAGACATATTTAATACCAAATTTAGTCAGTTAGATAAATAGAGTTCGGAAGTGAAGCCTTTAAAGGAGTCTGATGATTAGACCAAGTACATTTAAAGCAGGTCTCTGTATTGACTATAATTACGTGTAGACATACATGTACATGTACAGGTGTATGTAGACGAGGCGGATTTGCAGATATTGAAACTACCACACTTTGAACTTCAGAGAATCCTGGTTTTGAAATTGAAACCACCTTGTGGTTGCCAAAATAGGCATATTTGGTCTAGATGTGCAATTTATAACCATCTTACGAGCATAAACAGATAAACTGGCTTTCGTGTAGACTCATATCCAAGTATGGCCATTACACACTGAGAGAAACACAAGAAGGAGTCCCTATTTCTATATACATGTACATGTAATGGAAAATTATTAGTGAAATAAAGAAATATAGGGGTCATAGACAGTCATGGTCTTGTTTTTTCACCATTCCTAACTTTTGCAGTCAACATTTGAACAGTAAATATAGATCCTGGTATTATTGAGCAAATGTAATATGCAAGTAGTAGTTTTGATTCTCTGAACGAGCCTACCGTATTCAGTCATGTGCTGGTACATAGAATTATGGGCTGCTTGGGGGCTTTCCCTTGAATCCCTTATGATGAGGTACATGCCCTCTTATGAGATACAACGTCTTGATTCATAGTCTCAAGAAATTGTTAAAGGGAAATCCAACCTTGATAGCAGACTACTGTAGGGGAAGCAGAACAATCAGAGAAGTAGACTGGTAAAAGTTTGAACAAAATCTGACATGAAATTATGAAAGTAATGAATTTTTGAAAGTTGTAATCACCTTAGGTATGGGCTCTTCAAATATTTATATGTAAAACTATTCACTTAAAATCCCAAATTTGCAAAATACCAGTGCCTCATATTCAAGATAATAACGATGTATTATTATTGATAAGACAAAGAAATGATCAAAAGAAAAAAGCGAAACAAACTGGTGATTCTGAGGATTGGAAAAGATATAGAGAATTACGAAATAAGGTTACTGCATGTATCCGTCAAGCAAAGAAAAATTACATCACTTGTAGTATTAATGAAAGTACCGTATTTGCCGGCGTAAAGGCCGCACCGCGCATAGGCCGCACCCCCAACTTTGACATTTCGTAGAGAGAAAAAAAAAAAAAAAAAAAAAGGAAAAAAAAAAAAAAAACGGACCAAAGAAAATAATCATAACTTTCTCGTAGAACTCTATTTTTCCTACAAACTAATACCAAAATTATCAATCATTTTATAAATTTACAGGAAGTTTACCTAAAAAATGATCGTAATTTAGCAAATCTTCATCGATTTTTAGGCAGATTAGCACATTCATTGGACACTAGAGGGCGCTTCGCATGCATACAGAAACATGAATGGCCTGCCATAACCAAGCTGTGGCCATAATGTTATCCGGTCTTACCCCTATCGTACCGCCAAATGGAGAAAATAAACAAGCTTTTGTATTGTTATTAGAGATCTACCGAGGTTAGTTTGTCGCTTTAATTAATTAGATAGTCTCAATTATAATTCAGAATTATCTTACTGAAAAGTTAAGAACACCGACGATTGCGCGCTGCATCTCCGAAGCTGCGTTGGATTTGTTGCAACTCCCAGCCCGCTAGCTCCCCACCACAGAGTGTGTGAGCGAGGTATGATTTTGGTTACCGGGCCATGCGCTGACTAAGCCAAGGACATTTTTACAAGTACGATTTTTAGTACGAGTTTCTGGTCAGTTTTCTTCTTATTTCTTTGGTTGCACAACGATTAAAAAGATAACTTCTTCAAATTTGCTGCTGACGTGGTTCAGACTAGATCTTGTCCGATGTGTTTTCAAGTCAATTTTGTTAATATATTTTTTTGTATGAAGTTGCCTACAAATAATGGACGTGCTGTTTTGACTTGCGATTTTTACTGTTTCGGCGTATACGCCGCACCCCGACTTTTTGATATTTTCTCTTCCAAAAATACTGCGGCCTTTATGCCGGCAAATACGGTAATGGTAAATCAGGAGATATATGGAAATTGTTGAAATGCTTAATGCCACAAAAACATAATTCTGTGAAAATACCCCACATTGAAATAGAAAATAATATGATTGATGATAAAATAGAAATTGCTGATTGTTTTAATTGTCATTTTATAAATATTGGGCAAACAGTTCAAGAAAGTATTGTGACCCTTGATGATCATGGTCAAAACGATTCACACCCTGTTATGCATACTGTTGTACCTGGAGATGGATTCCATTTTGATCTAGTTAATGAAGAACAAGTTTTAAATGTTATTAAGAATTTAAAAGATAAGAAGGTCTGTGGTCCAGATAATGTACCAGCTGAATTTTGGAAAATTGTAATGACTTATACTCTCAAGCCTTTAACATATATCATAAATTTGTCTTTTGAGCAAGGTGTTGTCCCTCTACAATGGAAAATGTCTCGTGTTACTCCAGTTTTTAAATCGGGAAAAAAGTCTGATATGAACAATTATAGACCAATATCAATTCTTCCGGCGATAGCTAAAATTGTTGAAAAATTGGTATTTGATCAACTTTACGGTTATATGGATCAGAACGGAATTATAAGTTGCAATCAGTCAGGTTTTCGCCCGAAACACTCTACAATGACATCTCTATTGAACGTCACGGAAGACTGGCTTGATAGTTTAGATAACGGTAATCTTGTAGGCATGGTGACCCTTGACTTAAAAAAGGCGTTTGATACAGTAGACCACTCAATTCTTTTAAATAAGCTACGGCTTATTGGCTTGAATGTAATGTCATTACAGTGGTTTAGTAGCTACTTAACCAATCGCATGCAATACACTTGTGTAAATGGGGTTCATTGCAATTCACAAAAGATGCAATGTGGAATACCGCAGGGGTCGAATACTGGCCCATTGTTATTTATCCTATTTATTAATGATATGCCTTTATGTCTGAAAACATGTAAAATATCTTTATATGCTGATGATACTTGTCTATATAACGTTAGTGCAAATCATCAAATTCTTACCGAATCATTAAATGCAGACTTATTACTTATTGATATTTGGTTAAAAAGGAACAGACTTGCTTTAAATGTACCAAAATGTGAATTACTTTTTATCGGAACGAAGAAACGGCTAAAAATATTATAGTACCAGATGTTTACATACAAAATGTTCCTCTCAAACGTGTAACCCACTGTAAGTATCTTGGAATAGTTATTGATGAACATTTGGATTGGGGTAAACATATTGAATATTTAAGTAAGAAGGTATTAAAAGATATATATTTGTTAAAAAGAATTAGACCATATGTTACACAGCAAACTGCACTAATATTTTATAAATCAGTAATACAATGTAAGTTTGATTACTGTAGTGCAATTTGGGGGAATACCGGAAAAGGAAATTTAGACAGTTTGCAAAAGCTACAGAATAGGACACTCCGAGTGGTACTTCAAGTTGAATGGAGGTTCCCAAGCCGAGATTTATTTCTTTGTCTGAAAATAGAAAATCTATCAAAAAGGAGAGATGAACATGTTCTATGTATTTTGTATAAAATAGTGCATGGAATGATATATGGTGGGTTTAGAAAGTACTTTGTTATTAAAGAATATCATTATAGCTTGAGAAATGCTCATAAAACCTTAGAACTGCCAAAACCACATACAAATTTTAAGAAAAGGAGCTTATGTTATAGAGGCATTAAATCTTGGAATCAGCTACCTATGAACGTAAAAAATATGTCTTTCTCATTTAAATCAAGGTAATTAGATATTAATTTTATATTTTGTTCACTTAAATATCTATTTATATAACTATAAAATCTAAAATAAACGCTGTTTGGGAAGAATAACTGCCGACGGGGGGGGGGGGGGGGGGGGGGGGGGCTGGGTAGTAGTATCTTGGTTTGTAAATTTTCATTTTTTCTTTGTATACTTATGTTCTTGTTTTTGCTTTTTTTTTTTTTTAATATTTCATATGTTATGATAAAATGTGTTATCTTATAATTGTACATGTAATTTGTTTATTATTGCGCACGGACCAACAGAAGAACAGCCTTTGGCTGAAGTTGGTGCCGTGCAAAAATAAAATAAACTGAACTGAAACTGAACTGAACTGAAGATAATTCTTTGAATTACCGTAGATTATTTTCAAAATTAGGTAATATTGATCACCAAAATTGCCTTTATTTAGATAAAAGTGGCTGGGGAGGTAGAAGGGGGGGGGGGGCCTATTTTGTCATGCAATTTTAGTATCAAATGAAAAAGATACATGTATATTTATGATAAAGTTTCTTGACGTTGGGAGTCGGTCTTGGCAGTTGAATTGCTTACTCCGCCAGGGCTACACACTTAACTTTTTCAGAGTGGGACCAGATTTCAAGTTTCAGAGTCCATAGGCATAAGCCCTAGATGTAAGATTTTTTTTAAACAAATTAAAATTGGGGTGGGGGGGGGGGGGTCAGGGCTGAAATTTTAGGCAGCCATGTTTCGCAGGCATTTGTTAATGTTGAGCGCTTACTCGTTTGAAAAATATTAATTCATAATTTTCATATTCATATCCAAGGAAGAAGTGTGTTTTGTCTGCTTTTGCACCGAATTATGATCTACAGTATACCCAGGCAATGTACTGCTGTTGTACATACGTGTACCACAAGGAAATTGTACTTGTTACATGAATGATATACAGTATATGGGGCCTGTCACCACGAAATGAGTCCAGTTGGTCAACATTTTTATTCCTGTTTTTAAGTATTATATGAATCTACATTAAGTAAGCTTTAAATTAAGGGGTCACACATTAAAATTGATAAATTATATCCAGAAATATGAACAAAAACCTAATTGGACTTTATAAACAATGGGATTACCCAGTTTTGAGATAATTAGGTGTAAAGTTAATGATGCGTAACATATTATAGTCTGGTCAACAACAACATAGCAACAACACACTTCCCATCATTCGATTTCAATGAAACTTTCAACAAACAAAGAATTTAATAAGTCGATTTTTGGAAAAATCTTAAATGTGGTAGGTGGGTCAATTTTCAGTACATACACACTATACATCGCTATTACTACGATTGAGCCTAATGCGACACTGGACTCATTTCGTGGTGACTGGCCCCATATACAGTAAAATGTGCTGGTAGATGAGTTGGATTGATTTCTTATAGCGTGCTTGCAGCAAACAATACCCAAAAAAGACTTTTGATGTACGTGTTGCAGGGTCTCTTCTTTCTGATTGAATCATTCATCTTTAAGACCCTGAATAGTGAAAACATTTGTGTAGGAGAAAGTCAAAGAAAAGCATGAATACAACTGTGATCCATTTACCTAGATCTAGCAAGTTTATTTCACTATGACATTGTAGCAGTTGTATTGTAGAAACATCTACTTTGCAGTAGGCGTGTACTGATGTATAAAATTACATTAACATGAAATTGGATTTTATGTCAGTATGACAGTACAGTACCTGTATTTGAAGAAGTTTTAATGGCTCAACTAATGTAATCCCATTTTTGAACGAACTCACAAGAAAGATAAAAGAATATCAAGACGGTATAAATGATGTTAAAGTCAGGGGGAGGTGGTGATCAAATGTCAATATTGTACAGTACCACAGTATATACTGCGTGAATATGCACAACAATCATTTGTTCTTCTTTACCAAAATGCATTGATTTACATTGATTTGCATTGATTTCATGAGATTTGTACATGTAAAGTGTACATCTGTCTAAAAAAAATACCTACCGGTAAATGTATATTTGTTAGTCATTGACAATTACATACAAGGTTATGAATTATATTTAAATGTGCGCATACTCTGGGCGGTCAGGGGTATTGTAAATGTATGTAATTGAAATCACAATCCCCAAATGATTCATCTCACATTGATTTTCCAACTTTGAACCATGATATTACAATTTTTTAATGTCGACATATTACCCCTATTACACTGTACATGTAGCTACAGTGCACTCCTAATTGTAATATTACATGTATGTAGTACCTATAAACGAGGGTCAGTTTGCCTTAAAACCGAAATCTAGCGGTAGAGTAGCAAGTCCGTCATCCTGTTATTGTCAAGAAAGTGGCCCGGCAGGCAGACCCTTGCCATACATTCATAACCAAACGGCGATTCCCATGTGAATGCAATGATTTCCATCCTTGAATTTGGATGGCACTCTCGTAGAATGAGTCACTCTGTGGAGTGTTTCTAGTGTTGCACGGCAGAGACACTGCATGTGTGTACACAATATACATTTGTAGGGTACTGTGTTAATCATTATTGAAATGTAGCATAGATTTTCACTAGTTGTTGTGACTCCTGTGAGAGTTTCTTGTAAAGAAATGAATGAAAAACAAATTAAGCATTATATTAGATGTATACTTTATTACTCTTTTAGAGACGGCTCTCTTTTCACAATTTTTCAGAGAAATTACGAGCCTACACAAATAAGAAGTTGAATGAGTAAATGTACAATTTTGACCTTTTTGATCCATAACTCTAAATACACCCCAAAATCCCTTTGTGTCGTATAAATGCATGTAGGAGGAATGAATGTCACAGGACTCCCACACTGTACAGCATACCTGTGGTTTATAATTGGTTCCTTGTATTCGACCTCTTCTACATGTATGTAGTGGACGGCAAGCCGGCAAATCCTACTCCTACTCCCAAGTCCCAACCATTGTGTTATAAGACCGTATCTAAACTTCCACGTTGTTATAATAACCACACAGGAGGCGTGAACTTGAATTAGCTTCCCTTTAACAGTTGTGGCGCTGTAAAGCACATTCAACAATCGTGTGAATCCTGTAAAGAAACAAAGATAAACAAAGAATGACTATTGATTCAAAATACCCAAATTGTTCCTTTTTCCTTAGATTGCATTCTTTGTATGCAAACTAGAGTAAATACATGACCTTCAAGGGTGTATTTAAGTTTAAGACTATAGAGTAAAGCAACTAGAAGTAAAGAATCACATTCGAACTCTTATCAAATAACTATTCATTTCACTTCTATACTCTAATAAATAGTGTCTTCTTTAAGCAAAATAAAATGTGTTGTTTTGTCTCGTTTCTGAATTACATAAAAAATCCATTCAGCATACTATAAACCACATTACAAAAATCCCCTTTTCAAGTATTAAAACGAATAACGCGATATTACCTAGGGCGACATAAACAAGACTAACCGTAAGCCGAATCACTTAAACTGGCGTCTAAAAATATCCCTCCGCTATATAATCTGTACGTATAGGTACTACAATCAACTGAAGTCCTAAAATAGCGTAAGAAAAATAGGTCTCACGTGCCATCCCGAATTTATGAAATATGACACCAAAAACAATAATGAACGTCTCCAGATAACTTATAAACTATCATGAGACATTTTAGCACCTCTTACACTTCCTTGAAGTATATAACCAAGAATTATTTTACAAATTATCAATCACTTTCACAAGTACCGTAAGCACAGTCAATGCCATTACGGACTTTTCCCACTATCCATACTTCGAAAGAGGCCCAAATTTGACCTACAAACCTCAAAAACATTAAAGATACACGTACAATCCTAGCATAACATACACTTATAAGAATAATTGCACGGAATTAAACATACCTTCAGTTTTGCATATAAATGAAGAAAAAACTAGGATCAACCAACATGGTTGATGTACCTTCGTACGGTCTTGTTTTGCGCTGTAGCGAAAGTGCTGATAGTCTCAGTTCAGGTAAAAAGGGTAATTATTCTGCCGCGTAACAAATACGGGAAAAAATAATGTCATGCCTTGACACATTGTTTTTGAAGTTTTGAACCAATATTTCTGTTTTTCATCCTGAAACAGAAATACATGTATGTATACCGGTACCCACAAGTTGTGTGTCTGGACAGGTTGGTTGTTCAGACAGCCCGTTTTCAAACAGTGAATACATATAGATCACTTTTTCACTTAAATTTTCATGAATCTTTCAACAGATGTGTTGAAAATATCATAAAAATGCCTAATAATTATTTGTAAATAATTGCTATTTGATAAATGATTTTTTCTAAAGTACAATATCGAAAGAGCAGGTTTTTAATTTTTGTTGAGTGTCCAGCCATACACCCCCCCCCCCCCACACACACACACACCCCTAATCCTACTCTTATTGTGAAATTCATTACATGGAATATACATTTAACACTTGTTAAAGTGCTTTTCATGATAATTGTTTTAAAAACTTGTCAGCAAAGAGCCACAAATGGGGTTAATCTTCTACAGTGTACATGATACATGTACATGTATGTATTGTAGGCAAACTTGGGTTAGAATATAATAGACTTGTGTGTATCCTGGTTAGCAAATCTATTTATATAATGTGTGTGCACGAGATGACACATGGCGTGTCACAAAATCAATATGTTTTTTCCCTATCCTGTAAAGATGATTTATTATCTGAATCCGTAACCCATTATTTGATCATTGCAACACTGCTTCTACATGTAGGATCGGACTCTCAATATAGTTACAGGCATACATGGTGAAGGCTGACCATATCCTTGTTATATGCGTTTTATGATGAAAAAAATCATGTAAATTGTGGTACTCTGACCTATTAATAGTTGGAAAATTTAGAAAATTATGTGGGAACTTAAAACATTTGAAAAGAATATTCTTTCAGTTGTCCGTTTCCATAGGAAAAAAAATCCCTAAAACTCTAGAAAGATCAAAGGAGACCCCTCCCTCTCTCTCTCTTTCTCAAAAGAAAGGGGCGGAGGGAAAACAATACTCGTCATTAATTAATAGTGACATATAAATGCATATTATAACTGTGATTAGAAAAGTCCAATTTCCTTCAGGATTCGTCCTTAAAATATGAAATCATATTTATCCCTGATAATAAATTCCATATACCATTAAATGTATGTTCAATATTGGCATAACCATGGATGTTTTGCAGGTAGGGGGGGGGGGAGGAGGGGGAGGGGGATATAGAATAGAATTTTAAATGTTACATGGACATTGTCAAGTGCTGATGGTGATATTTGCAGAAGTGTCTACTAATGGTGTTAGATGTTTTCAAAGAACCCAGACCCGTTGTACATATACACTAGTCTAGTAAAAACTCTTTGGAATTCCTAAAGGTTAATTTATTTAATTAATTTCATGGAGAGTTTTGCTCATAAATGACAGATAATTATCCAGTAATGATCACACGCTAATAGTCCTGTTGACGAAATGCCTAACAGAAAATTTCCTCTAATTTACAGTAAGTGTTGCGAATTTCCCCTAATTAGGTTGCCATTTGCTTGTATTTTAGAATTTACTTAGCATCGGCCATTGCTGGCTATTGCATGGAAAATGTAGCTTTACAAGCGTACCTGGTACATGTAGATCCAGAAATATTACATCTGTGTGATCTTTTACATCTACATGTACATCATCATGTGTATTAAATAACTATTGTACTGTTCTTTTATCGTGAATTCTCGGTTGATTTTTAATTAATGGCATTTGTACTTTATTCTATTAAAAATTCATGCAATAATTATGGAATATCATTCAAATTTTGAATGTTCTCATATCATGATACGTCCTATGTCAGACATTATAAGTTTTAGTATTTTGCTCAATGATCAACTTCCATATTTTTAGTGAAATTTTGGCTAAATTCATTGCTTTCATAGTGTAAATCAAATTTCCTGTGATTAATTCAAGCGAATAGGTTTAACATTATTTTGTGTTTTGTTTATTTCAGAAAATGGATGGTCGAAGGTAGTCCAGGCGATGATTAGAGTGATCCCAATGGATGACCCATTGGGACCTGCTGTAATCACCCTTCTTATAGATGAGTGCCCCCTCCCCACCATGGTGAGTAGACCCCTTTTTATTGACCTCTTTCACACTTTATTTTTTAGTTGATAGTGATGATCCAGATGAGAAAACTCTCTTTGGTACAGCAAGATGACCCTATCGTACCTGTCTAGTTAAGGGTGATAACTCATTATAAATGAGTGCCCCAAAGCCCCCCCCCAAAAAAAAACAAAAAAAAACAACAACAACAACAACCCCATGGTAACTAGACCCTATTCACACTTGATACCGGTCTGTTCGGTGGTAGTGATAAGCCTTCCCAAAAGGTGAGTGCCCCCTCCCCACTATAATGAGTATACCCTTCAAACTTTATACCTTTGGTGAAATTGATAACTTGGAAATTATAACCCATTTCATATACGAGTGCCCCTCCCTACCATGGTGAGTAGACCCTTTCACAATTGATATTTGTAAGGAATAGTGATAACCCTCCCCATACATGTAGGTTAATGCCCCCTCCCTACGGTCAGTAGACCCCTTTCAAACTTTACCCCTGTACATGTACATACCTGCATGCGTTAATGGTAACCCTCCTCATAGGCGAGTGCCCTTGTCAAAATATGATACAGGTCCTGTCTTGACCAATGCTTAAGTTGCTCTGCCCAGCCCAAACTATGCCTGAACAGCAGCACACATGCACACAGCACACAAGCACACATACATAGCTCTCCCATTGAGAAAAGGTACTGTAGCTAGGGATTCTATTGTGTTCTAGACGCCTATCTCCTAGTCTAAAAACCAGTCACTACAGGTCCTGTCTTGACCAATGCTTAAGTTGCTCTGCCCAGCCCAAACTATGCCTGAACAGCAGCACACATGCACACAGCACACAAGCACACATACATAGCTCTCCCATTGAGAAAAGGTACTGTAGCTAGGGATTCTATTGTGTTCTAGACGCCTATCTCCTAGTCTAAAAACCAGTCACTATCTTCTAGTCTTAAAAATATTCGCTTTTCTATCTTCTAGTCTTAAATTACCAGTCACTTTGTGACATTCTCCCCCTCCTTAAAGACATTAATTACATTTTAATTCCAATAAATGTCTAAAAGTAAATTTCCCGCACACTATCTAATATATATCTAAACTAAATACAAAATGAAAAAAAAACTAACAAATCACTCTGGGATTCTGCTTAGATAATCTGCTCCAATATTCTCGCTACTCTTAATGGCAGTGATGGTGAATCTGTACGGCTGTAGGGCCAATGCCCATCTCAAGATTCTCCCATTTGCACATTTTGATTTGGCAACGCATTTAAGCGGCTGGTGGTCAGTCTCAAGATGAAAATGCTTTCCATACAAGTATGGTTCGTATTTCTGTATACCCCAAACAACTGCAAGACACTCGCGCTCCATCACTGCATAACGCCGTTCCCTCGGAAGCAGCTTTCTACTTGCGTATGCAACTGGGAACCTCTGCCCATCGACATCCTGAAGGAGTATTGCTCCAAGTCCCACGTCTGATGCGTCTGTCCTTAGGATGAAAGATTGACTCAGATCTGGAAGGTGGAGAATTGGTTCCTGTGCCAGCTTCTGCTTGAGTGCGTTAAATGCATTCTCCTCAGACGTACCCCACTTTACCTGTGTAGGTTCACCGTTTTTGGTTCTGTCTGTCAAAGGAGCTGCTAGTGCAGAGAAGTTAGGGATAAATCGCCGGTAATATCCTATGAGGCCAAGAAACGAGCGTAGCTGTTTCTTGGTTCTTGGTTGAGGCGCACTCTGGATCGCCTCCACTTTGTCTGGGACCGGTCGTAGTTCACCATGTCCTACTCGATGTCCGAGAAATTCTACATTCTCGCAACCGATGACACACTTCGTTGGCCTTACTTTCAGATTGGCCGTCTTTAGTCTCTCCAACACCCTCCTGAGAGTTTTCAAGTGTTCATCGAAGGTAGCTGTGTGGATAAGAATATCATCAATAAAATTATCAACATTGTCTAATCCACGCAACAAGTCACGCATGATTCGGCTAAAGCTCGCCGGAGCATTTACCAAACCAAAAGGCATAGCCTTAAACTGAAACAAACCATCTGGCGTCACAAAAGCTGTGAGTGGCTTTGCTTCTTCCGTTAGTGGCACTTGCCAGTAACCTTTTGTCAAGTCTATCTTGGTGAAAAATTGGTCATTGGCCAATTTACTGTAGATTTCCTCTGGGTCGGGGATTGGTTCAACATCCGTCACTGTAACTTGGTTGAGTCTGCGGTAGTCGCAACAAAACCGTATTGCACCATCCTTCTTCTTAACCATGACCACCGGAGATGCATATGGTGAGGATGAAGGCTCCACTATGTCGAGATCAATCATCTTCCGAACTTCCTTCGTGACTTGCTCTCGTAGCGCATGTGGTAAAGGATAAGGTTTGCACTTGATGGGCTCCTTATCAGTCAGCCTTATGTCATGTTTCCCGAGGTTAGTCCATCCTGGTACATCAGTCATTGTCTCTTCAAACTCTTGAAGAAGGGTGCCAACTTTGTCGTGCTGATCTTGGGTCAAGTGTGGACTAATTTGTACATCTTCGATGCTCTCCGACTGGGTGAGGGATGAAAGCTGGATTAGATCCCTGCGCACAGCTGATGTCTCTTCCAAATCATCTTCTTCCTCCTCATCCATGGTATCATCGACGACTGATGTACACACCACATCCAAGATGCCAACATGCTCTTCCCTTCTGAAGAATTTCTTAAGGAGATTTGCATGGAAAGTTTTGAATTTTCCACCCATGTCCAGCTTGTAGTCCATCTTTCCTATCTTCTCTGTTGGCTTGAATGGTCCCCGCCATTGCATTAACAACTTATTGTTGTCAGTTGGTAGAAGAAGGAGAACTTCATCGCCGATCTCAAATCTCCTCATCTTCGCCTTCTTGTTGTACTGCTTTCGGTATCGCTCCGCGGCCTTGCCCAAATTCTCCTGAGCTACTTTGCAGGTTGCTTCTAGCCGATCTTTGAGGTCCAAGACATACTGATACGTAGTCTTCGTCTCGGCTTCAACTGCATCTCCTGTCCAAAGCTCGTGAAGAATTGCCAGTGGACCACGAACTGCACGACCGTACAACAGTTCGAAAGGCGAGAATCCGGTACTCTCTTGAATCGATTCCCTGTAAGCGAAAAGAAGAGGGTTAATGTAACGGTCCCAGTCTTTGGGTCGTTCCTCACACATTTTCTTTAGCATCGATTTCAAAGTCCCGTTGAATCTCTCCACTAATCCATTACACGCTGGGTGATATGGGGTTGTGGTCATCTGGCGGATCGAAAGGAGTCTACTAACTTCCTTCATTAAGCCCGAAGTGAACTGTCCGCCATTGTCCGTCAGAACTTCACGTGGAACACCAACTCGTGAGTAGATGTCCACTAAGGCTTCTGCTACTGTCTGGGTATCTATCCTTCGAAGTGCCACTGCCTCTGGATATCTGGTAGCATAATCCATGACAGTCAAGATAAATCTGTTCCCTTTACTGGTAGCAGGTTCAATGGGTCCAACTAAGTCCATTGCAACTCTACGAAAAGGCTCGTCAATCAGAGGGGTTGAACCAAGCGGAACCTTACTGACCTTACCCTTGGGCATAGTCCGCTGACATGGTTCACATGACCTGCAGTGACGATTAACATCCGCATGCATTCCTGGCCAGAAGAAATGCATAAGTATCTTGTCACTTGTCTTCTTCAAACCAAGGTGTCCACCTAGGATAGACTCATGAGCGAGTCTCATTACCTGTCCTCTCAACTTAGCAGGCACCACTATTTGCAAGATATTGTCCGCTCCAGGTTTCAAGTCTACGTATTCTCTGTACAGCACTCCCTTGTTGTAGAGAAAACGAGAAGAGTTTCCTTGCCGACTTATCTTCTTTTCTCCGTTATCTGCATACTTCCTCGACTTGGACAACGATTCATCTTCAGCCTGGGCTTCGATCAAGTCTTTGGCAGTCACAATATCATCGAATGGCTTGGGTACACAAAGGGGTGGCTTGGTGCGTGTCGCTTGCCTCTTCTGTCCCCTTGTTTCCACTGCATTCGCCTGATGACGTTGTGGTGTCCAGTCAGGATCAGGGTCATCCGCTTTCCTAACACCAGGCGCTTGTCCAAGTACTAAGTCGTATAATGGGTTCTTAACACACAGGGCTGTCACTTCACCTGTGTAGTATGGTGTATCAATCTGTAAACGTGCAACTTGAAAAGATCTCAGAGTTCTATCAATAAGAAGACACAGTTTCTCTTCTTTACACAATTGATCTTCTCTCACCAAATCTCGTCGCACTATCACCGTGGTACAACCTGTGTCTCGTAGCATCTCCACCGATTCACCATTCACGAGGCCCTCACATACTATCATATCGTCTTGCTGTATTCCACATGCTGCTGCAGACAGTAGTGGCAAGATGCCTCCTCCTATCAGCTTAACACCCATTCCATCTTCGGTGAGGCTCCCCTCTAAGATTGCTGATTTGCTAACCATAAGACACATACCTCCGGTCTCGACGTTAACTGTTCCTGTCTCAGCTGGTTCGCTGACGGGTTCGCTAACAGTCATGCTTGCTCCTTTCTCTAGTCTCTTCTTCTGGGGGCAGTCCCAAGAAAGATGTCCAACTTTCTTGCAATTGTAGCAGGTCTTCTCTTTCCTTGGGCTTGACTCCGATGTTGTCTTGCCGCCGAAAGACTGTCTCTCCTGTCCACGACTCTTTGAAGTGCTCCCGTCAGATGTCTGGGTTCCAGTAAACGGTTTATCTCTCATCCTGCGTAACCGTGGGTCATTGTGAGCATCTCTATACTGATCTGCAAGGGTTAAAAGATTCTGCAAACTTGAAGGTTGACGTTCCTTAATGAACATTAACAAATCTTTATTGCTTGTATCTAACACTTGTTCCTGCAGTATGAGACTCTTGACTCCATCTATACTATTATCATAAGGACTAAGTTCAAGCCATCTATCAAAGTATTTTTCGATCCTAGATGCGAACTGAACATAAGTTTCTCCAGATTGGATTTTTGCATGCCGAAACTTCAATCTATAACCTCCCTCGGTTAAATCATAACCCTTCAATAAGGCGGACTTTACTGCACTATAATTCTTAGCCTCAGAGACTGTAAGTCGTGAAATAATCTGAAGTGCTTTCCCGGTTAACAAAGCAGACAATGCTAAAGCCCAATCATCAGTGTTCCATGCTACACTAGAGGCATGTCTTTCAAAACGACATAAATAGCTATCAATATCATCCTTCCCATCCTGAAAAGGTGGGATAGGTGGAATCTTGACTTTAGGATTTGAATGCGGAGTACTTCCTCTATCTTTCCTAAGCTCCTCTAATCTAATCTGTTGTGCCAGTAACTCTGACTCTTGCCTCCTAGCTTCTGATTCTAGTTTCTTAGATTCTGTTTCAAACCTGTTTGCTTCAACTGCAGAAGCTCTAGCTTCAGTCCTTTCATCTCTTGCTTCGTTCACACAATCATCCACATACACCTTCAGATCATTCCCACTCAAGCCAAAAACTTTCCCCTGTTCTATGAATTTCTCTCTATCCATACTAACAATTTGCAGCGCACTTACCAACCTATTAAACAGGCGTAAAAAGTATCACGGGCACAGGCTTTAGGTGAAAACTCCTCTCAGCTCCAGTAACCCTAGCAATGCAATGTTCCTATATAAAGGGAATAAAAATGACAATACAAACAAGTTAATTCAGTTTGCAATTCCTACATTCCATACCAACTTCTATACAATTTTAACTGATTCTATTAAAAAGAGAGAGTCCCTTCGTGGTCACCAATTTGTCAGATTAATGCCCTGTTTGGCAATATCTGGCTGATAGAAGCTGTTCTGTTTACTATAGATATGTTGGTTAGGAATTCACACAACAATAATTACACAAATTCAATGCATTATGTAGATATTTAAATCTTGAAAGTATGATTTATTAATCACATTTCTTCATCTATTCTTCTTCACTCACTGTATTCAGAATGAGTATTACATATATCTGATATAAAGTTGAAATGCCAATATGATGAATATATTTCAGTCATATGCATTAACTATATTTGTTCACATGTAAATGATTCACTCAGTCTGAGTTATTTAAATGATTTTACAAGTAATTCACTAGTTTCTGTAAGAAAACCCAATATTCCTTTTTGGTAAAGCAGTACTGCATATGTAAAACCGTACAAAACCTTGAGCTCAAGTACGTAAACTGTGCCTCTTAGAAATATCTAAAAACTCAAATACTACGAGTTTTATCACAGAATAATTGATAGGAATTAAATGTCCGCGACCGTTCTCAACCCTATGGAACGTTCTTACATTGTCTTCCTGTGCTCCAGGTGTGTCTCATGTAGACAAACGCACGAACTTGAAGAACCCTGGCTGTTTGAGTATAGTCGCTGTTCCGAAGCTTGTCGTTTCTGACGTATTCGGCGTTGAAGTATGATGTAGCTCGTCTAGTAGACGAAAAGTCTCATCTCAGAGGTTAGAGAAGATCTGTTTTGGAAGATCTGTCCTTGAAGATCTCTTGTGGAGTTGAACCGTAATGAAACTGGAATGGAATCCGAATGGACCCGGAATGGGACCTAAACTGGAACCTCAAAGTGGAACCCAGCTGCCTGACTGCTGTTAAAACAATACATATACAGCCTACAAGTCACAACATAATGTTTATAATAATCTTTATAATTGCCTACACATGAATGCTTTTTACATGTGTAAGAGAATTTTAAAGTATCCAAAATTCATGAAAATAACACTCATCAGATATATACTGTACATCAAAATAGCCCCTGGATTTCATCATCAATATAAATGCAAACCATTTGTTGGCTGTTAAAGCTATATTCAAAGTATATCTATATTTAAAGGTCAACAACTTCCTAAAATGTCTTCTATTCCTTTTACCAATTTTCCTAACTAAAAATAACCCAAATTTGTAAATTAAATCACCTTCTTTCCAAATCTATGAAAGAAAACTAACTATCTAGCTTATAGCATAGTTTCACAATTGTAAAGGCACATTATTCTTTCTTCATAACACATTGACTATCTTTAACTGACTTGACTTCTTTCTGTCGAAAGGAAATAACATTATACATGGCATAAATATAAGATACATTTTAAATGATTAATTCCAATGATTTCTTGGCAAAATGCAAACTTAGACAATTATCCCTAATGTAAATGACCTTCATTCATGTGCCACGCCCTAATTTATGATATTACATGATACAAGAAAATATGGGTTAATTTAGAGAATATTGCTAAAATATCACTTACTGGTGTCAGAGACATGATGTGGAGCTGTTGAGAAGTTTTCTCCTGGCCTGTGCTGCCCGAATTTAAGGGTAGATGCCAACCAAAGTAAGTAGCTACATGCTGCACATCTCAACTCCTCACACACCCACTCAGCATACAGGTCCTGTCTTGACCAATGCTTAAGTTGCTCTGCCCAGCCCAAACTATGCCTGAACAGCAGCACACATGCACACAGCACACAAGCACACATACATAGCTCTCCCATTGAGAAAAGGTACTGTAGCTAGGGATTCTATTGTGTTCTAGACGCCTATCTCCTAGTCTAAAAACCAGTCACTATCTTCTAGTCTTAAAAATATTCGCTTTTCTATCTTCTAGTCTTAAATTACCAGTCACTTTGTGACAGCCCTTACCCCAACATAGTGTGTACATGTAGACCACTTTCACACTTTAAAGGTGTACGTACATGTAGGCCATAATGATAACCCACCTCAATGTGAGTACACCCTCCCTACCATTTTTACTACAGTACACTCTATGCACACTTCACACATGCAGGTAATGACCTATTGTTCTGCCATGTATGTATCTTTAGATCCCTTTCCCCCTTATAATTTAGATCCCGTTCAGTCCTTTTCACTCTCTTTTTGTAGTATTGATGGATTACCCCTTAGATCACAATTTGGACAATCTTAGACCAATGTTTCTTTCTTAAATGTGGCCAGGTGTATGAATATCTTCAGCCCTTTTTTTTTGCAAGTGCTCTACTTACACACAATACTGACTATCTATATGTAGTGTGTAATATTACTGACCACTTCTGGGCCCCATCTTATAAAGAGTTGCAATAGATCATAAGTCCTCTGATCGATTGCTGATTGGCTATCTCCTACCTCTCCAACACAGTGTTCTCTTCTATATCAAATTGCAATCGATCCTGATATCTTTGGCAACTACATGAATAAATAGGATGGGCCCAAGATACTTGGAAAGTTCAATAAATGTTAGTGTGCTCTTGTAATAATTTGTTCTTTCCTTCTTTCTTTCTGACAGGAAACGGTCCAGAGGTTGTACAAAGCCCTTGGTATATCTGCCCATCTAGCGAGCGAGGCCAAGTGTAAACCTCAGCGCCACCGGAACATTGCGGCCGTCCTGGGCTGCATTGCAGAGAAGCTGGCCGGTCCCAAAAGTGTCTCCCTTCTAGTGCCAGAAATCATTGAGTACTTGTTCAGTTTATTGGTAAGTGTTGTACACTGTGGACCAATTACAAATATATTGTTAAGTTTCATTGTTTTACTATGTACAATGCAATCCCATGTACTTATTTTGCACGTATTTTATTGTTGGAAATGGAAATAAACGAAATAAAAACAAAAATACATGAAGCAGCCAAATTTATAAAATAGAGCAACTGATGCCTTCTTCTTGACTTTTTTTTGGTTTGCTTTCGTGGGGAAGGGTGAGGGGTAACACAGCCCCATTTGATATTCTCTATCAGTGCTGTATCTGTGTAATGCAGTGGTTTATAGAATGGAAATTAAATAGATATTTTTCTAAATTCAATGGCGTCATGATCCATACATTAAGGAGCAGTCATATGCACTCTGATCCTGTACTATCATAATGATATAGCGAGAAGAAACAAAACAAAACAAAATCGAAATAAAACAGGAAACCATGATGATTTGTCCATTGTTTGATTCTTGGCGTACAGTGGAGATATTTGCAAACAAGCCAAATCAATATTTGAGATCAAAAGAAGCTTTGTTATTTGATCCCGTAACATATCTAGAAAGCATTGTGCAATTTCTTTGTCATATATGTTTGTGTAAGAAAACACTATTGTTCTATTAAAATGACTTTAGTCTAAATATACATCAGTTGAAAAGTACATTGAAGGAATATGATTATTTGATTATATGGTTATTTTGTCCTGCATTCATGTGTAAGAAAGTATTGTTCTTTACGACATGAATACAAATCTAATATAATGGTTCATATAACATATAACAATTGAAAGCCACATTTTGAGAATATGAAACATCTTAAGGCTTGTTCAAGCATTCAGCGGAAAACCACTGCATTTTTTGTATACATGTTAAAATGAATGGCAGCTGTGCATAACAAAGGTCCTTCACTTAATAGCTCTGTGTTATATACAGATAGAGAAATGTGAAGCCTATTACAACTTACGTCATTAAAAAATACAAACGCTACAGTTAACCGTTGCACATCTCAACAAGGCTTTCCAATCAGGTACATACCGGTATCCTTTGCTTATTTTTCTAGTATCGTGTGTTAATAATAATCTATTCTTTTCTTTTTCTTCTTACCCCTTTTCTCATATTTTATTTTGCAGGCCAGCAAAGTAAATCCACAAATAACATTGTATGCCCTGATTGCCCTTGAGAAGTTTTCACAAACCAGTGAGTATACATTTTTTGGATCTATCATTTGTTTCTGTTTCTGTTCCTGTCCCTACCTTTCTTACTGTCCTTATTACTCGTAACCATATTCTTTATATATTTCATTTGTTCTTTCCCGTTACTCTAACACGATTCGCTGACCCTTCGATCATACCTCTTGCCCCCTTCTCTCTCTCACCCCTCTCTATCTCTCACCCCTCTCTCTCTCTCTCCCCCTCTATTCTGTCTCCTATCTTTCTCATATATCCCCCACTCCTTCTTGCCCCTTATCCCCCTGCTTCCTCTTATTTTCTATATCTCTGTAGTTTTAATTTTTTTTCATTGTCTATGCGAATGTTTTAGAAGAGAGGTATATTGTGTCAAGAAAATGGAATCATGGATTGGATAGTAATTAGTTATTATATCAATCAGATATATTTGTGCCATATTCAGTATTAAAATGCCTGGTGCAGGTGTAATGCAGTATAACAATTTTTTTACTTGTTATTGTGATAGCTCAAGAACCACTAGGGATAAACAGGTAAGCTTCAGGTGAAAATTTGTATCACCATAAGAAGACGATATGATTGTATTTTAGGTTAAGTAAGTCAAAGGTTAAAGTTTATACAGGAATGAGAGAATTTGGAAGTCAATGAGTTATAACGAATGGCAAACAATGTGATTCTTTCCCAGGTGAAAACAAGCTCACGATAAAGAAGGCGGGCATTGCTGAGAAGCTGGTACCCCTGGCCCAGTGGGCTGAAAGTTCAGACCTAGACCACAGGCAGGTCGGATTCTGCGCAAGATGGTGCCTTGACAATGTCTGTGAGTACATCATGAATGTTTCAGGAGATTATAAGATTGTACAGTAAAAACTGTCTATAGCGCCCGCCCAAGGGAAACACAAAAAGTGGCCTTTGTAGACAGGTTCCTTTTAATAGTACATGATTCAGTGAGAAACCACTTTCAAGGGAAACAACAAACGTGGCCTTTGTAGATAGGTGGTCACTAAAGCAGGTTTGACTGTACTAGATTCTACTCAACATCAGTCACAGCACCAAAGTGAAGTTGCAATTATACTAGTGTTGATAGGTGACCAATGACCAGTGTTGTTAAATTGCAGTTGCAGAAGTAGCCTTATTCGTAGTACCGGTAGTTGTTGTTGTATCGCTACAGATGAAGGAGAAATATTAATAGGTGTAGTACATGTAGATATATCAGGGGTTGCAAAAAGTAGTAGTAGCAGTAATAGTATCAGCAGCAGTAGAAGTTGAAGTAGTAGGAGTAGTAGAAGTGTTAGTAGTAGAAGCAGTATTAGTTGCAGCAGCAGTAGTAGTAGTATCAGTAGTAGTGGTAGTAACGGTAGTAGTGGTGGTAGTGGTGGTGGTCGTGGTAGTGGTGGTAGTAGTAGTAGCAGCAGAAGTAATAATAGTAGTGGTAGTAGTAGTGGTAGTTGAAGTAGTAGAAGTAGCAGTAGAAGTCATTATAGATGCAGTAGTAGATAAAGATGTAGGTCGGGAAGGTAGCGTAGTTATTGGATGATATAAAAAAATGTTGTATACAGTTTTACCAAATTTATAAGGGTTTCAAACGTGACATCAGAGTTAAGTTTCCCAGTGGGTTTGTTGACATATCAATATGTCTTTTTTCATCTTCCTTTTATCAGTCTTTGTACAGGGAAGGTCATTGACCTATGAAACCATCGATCTTGATGGACTGAATGCCATGCTCAACGATAATGATGTCAGCGAGTACTTGAAGATATCTCCAAATGGCCTTGAGGTAAGACTCCCTCCCCCCCCCCCCCCCCCCCCAAGGACAAAAATTGTTGTGTGTGTGTAACTGGGTTTTTACAGATGTGTATCAATCAGATATGATTATTTACGTCTGAGGACCAACCTTTAACGTCACCATGCGAAAGACGTGACTCAGCTTCGAACATGCGTCCTCAGCAGAATCAGTTCGTTGCCCATAACGGTGATTCGACATTAGTCTGCAGGCATAGACTCTCTTGTGACACCTAAACACAATTCTATCAATTCTTGAGAGCCTAACTATGTCAGTCTCTGGTTGGTACATGGCCTATTTACTGCATCTGTGTATAGTCTCCTTGTTCAGACCCTGTGTTTTGCATTACGATTCACAAGGGTCAGTGTCAGTGTCTGCAAACTAATCTTGACATTTTCTGCAGTGGCAATTGCTCCAGGATTTGTTTTGTCCAAGGGTTAGGATAAGGGTTGCAATTGGGTTAAAGTTAAGTCTAGGATTAGGGTCGGGTATAGCGTTTTGGTCTAGTGCTAGTTTAGGCACAATCTTTTTTTGAGAGAGGGGCATAAGGGGCAATCTGCTCAAGAAAAAGAACACAGCCTCTTTTTTACATTCTCAAAAGACCTATCCCCCCCCCCCCCCAAGAACCCTGAAAGAAATATAAAGATTCTCATAAAAGTAAGATAGGTATGCCATGGGTTGATTATGTCCAATTTTTTGTTGTCATATTAAAGAGAGGAATAGAGGAAGGATTAACACCTCTCTCAAAACAATTTGACTGAAATAAGAATGTGCATTCAGTTTATTAATGAGGTGTTAAGAACACAATGGAAGGATTACTGATTAAGAGGGCTTAATTAAGAAGGGCCCTGGGAATACTATTGACTGTTAATGAGGCATTAAGTAGTATTCCACAAGAACACAATGGAACGATTAAGAAGGGCTTATTAAAGAGGACTCTCTTGATGTCTTCACCATTGTCTGTTGTTAACAAGGCACTCAAGTGAAATGTACAGCAATGGAAAGAGATGCAGTGAATTTTGACACTTTCTTTGACATTTTCTTTTATCTCTAGCAAAATGAGCCACTATGGGCAAGTAGAAGTTAATCAAAGCAGAATATTTTTTAGTTTATCTTGTGATTTAATTTATTTATTAATCAAATTCCTACCATTGTTGGTACCTGTTCAAGTAAATATTCAAGTATAATGGTACTTTCAATCTCAAATTTGTTTTTACTATTCCATTATGCTATGTCATATATTGGGGACACTTTTAACATTCATCTTTGAAATTCCATACAGCGTCATAGAAATGACAGGGCAATAGATGCCAATAGATACAAATAAAACATGTACTTTCATTACTTCTAAAATATATTCAAAAATAATAATGATATATTCCCCTTTTTTTCCTCAAGGCAAGGAGCGATGTGTTATCATTTGAGAGTGTCCGCTGTACATTCTGTGTGGATGAAGGCGTCTGGTATTATGAAGTACGGGTCATCACGAACGGTGTCATGCAGATCGGCTGGGCAACAAAAAACAGCAAATTCCTCAATCATGTAAGTAAAATTGAAATCATGAAATGTATCCCTACAGCTATACTTGCATTTGAGCCTATTTTTGAGGTCACCAATAGTCAAAACAATTTCTTGCAGAAAAAATTATTGTTCAGTTTTTACATGTTCTGAATGTTTGTCAGAGTGTTTACTAAACTACTTTAGACTCTTTGCAATTGAAATTGACATTATTTGGCAGGCATTCACCGAACAAAGTTGTGTTTAAATGACCGATATGATATTAAAATCTCTGAATTCTCTTTCAACACATTTTAAATGTTAAAGGTAATACAAAGTTTTGGGAAATTTTGAAAATTGGATTGATAGTCATTTAAAATGTTGATGTGTTTGGATGCCCATGTGGATGTATTATAAGCACTAGAAAATTAAAGCCCCCTAATACATACTGCTTTTGAGAAATTGAATAATCAAATATTTATCAGTGTTTCCGGTAAATTTCAAATATTTCAAATAGAGCCTAAGGCCATTCCATGAGAGCTGCGTCCATGAAAACCTCAGAATATGCAGTTCTGATATATAATTTCCAAACGTGAATAGTAAATCGGTCGATTGTAGTAAACAAAAATATTGTTTTGAAGCAAAAGAAATATCGATCTTGAGAGGGCGCTATACAACATAAAGAGTTTATTATTTACAATTTCATCACTTTTGATTCGATTTCAACCCCGACAATGATCAATGAATATTGTAAAATTGCATATGCTTCTAATATGTTCATTTGAACCAAATTCATGACCCCATACCAAAACTTTGTATTACCTTTAACTCTTTGTTTGCTTTGTTCGCCGATTTGCACGGACGTAGGCGTGCCAACTTCGCATTTTTGCACAGATGTATACGAGTCAATTAGACATTCATAATACCGCTCGCAGTGTGTAGCCACGCGTTGCGTTTACTATTGTTTACATTGTATACATCGCACACTTTCCGGTAAACTGTTTTTCTTCATAGTGTTACATTCGAAATTACCGTGTATTTAGCGGTTTTCTTTGGATTTTTTTTACTGATGTTACGATGGCACCTGCTGGAAAACGTCAACGTGTGTTTAGTGTAGAGGAGGCTCGAGATCTTGTTACTATGGAAGCATGGAGCATGGACTCTGATTCCGACGAATCGAGCAGTGACGAAGACTCTAGTGATAAAAGTGTTCCCTGAGAGTAGACTGATAGAATAAGAATGAATAAAAATTAATGAAAGAGCTAGAGATGACAGCAAGAAAGAGAGTAGACTGATAGAATAAGAATGAATAAAAAAAATGAAAGAAGGAGATAGAGATGACAGCAAGAAAGAGAGTAGACAGTGATAGAATAAGAATGAATAAAAATAATGAAAGAAAGAGATAGAGATGACAGCAAGAAAGAGAGTAGACTGATAGAATAAGAATGAATAAAAATTAATGAAAGAGCTAGAGATGACAGCAAGAAAGAGAGTAGACAGTGATAGAATAAGAATGAATAAAACTAATGAAAGAAAGATGTATCCTGTCTTGCCGTCATCTTTATATCTTTCTTTTATTATCTTTATTCATTCTTATGCTATCAGTGTTTACTCTCTTTCTTTCCGTCATCTCTATCTTATTATTATTATCATTTTCCTATCTATATGTACCCTATGTCTTGCCGTCATCTGTATATCTTTTTCTTATTATCTTTATTCATTATTATGCTATGAGTGTAATACTCTCTTTCTTGCCGTCATCTCTATCTCATTATTATTATCATTTTCCTATCTATATGTACCCTATGTCTTGCCGTCATCTCTATATCTTTCTCTTATTATCTTTATTCATTCTTATGCTATCAGTGTTTACTCTCTTTCTTTCCGTCATCTCTATCTTATTATTATTATCATTTTCCTATCTATAATTATGTACCCTATGTCTTGCCGTCATCTCTATATCTTTCTCTTATTATCTTTATTCATTCTTATGCTATCAGTGTTTACTCTCTTTCTTGCCGTCATCTCTATCTTATTATTATTATCATTTTCCTATCTATATGTACCCTATGTCTTGCCGTCATCTGTATATCTTTCTCTTATTATCTTTATTCATTCTTATGCTATCAGTGTTTACTCTCTTTCTTGCCGTCATCTCTATCTTATTATTATTATTATTTTCCTATCAATATGTATCCTATGTCTTGCCGTCATCTCTATATATTTCTCTTATTATCTTTATTCATTCTTGTGCTATCAGTGTTTACTCTCTTTCTTTCCGTCATCTCTATCTTTTTATTATTATCATTTTCCTATCTATATGTACCCTATGTCTTGCCGTCATCTCTATATCTTTCTCTTATTATCTTTATTCATTCTTATGCTATCAGTGTTTACTCTCTTTCTTGCCGTCATCTCTATCTTATTATTATTATCATTTTCCTATCTATATGTACCCTATGTCTTGCCGTCATCTGTATATCTTTCTCTTATTATCTTTATTCATTCTTATGCTATCAGTGTTTACTCTCTTTCTTGCCGTCATCTCTATCTTATTATTATTATTATTTTCCTATCAATATGTATCCTATGTCTTGCCGTCATCTCTATATATTTCTCTTATTATCTTTATTCATTCTTGTGCTATCAGTGTTTACTCTCTTTCTTTCCGTCATCTCTATCTTTTTATTATTATCATTTTCCTATCTATATGTACCCTATGTCTTGCCGTCATCTCTATATCTTTCTCTTATTATCTTTATTCATTCTTATGCTATCAGTGTTTACTCTCTTTCTTTCCGTCATCTCTATCTTATTATTATTATCATTTTCCTATCTATATGTACCCTATGTCTTGCCGTCATCTCTATATCTTTCTCTTATTATCTTTATTCATTCTTATGCTATCAGTGTTTACTCTCTTTCTTTCCGTCATCTCTATCTCATTATTATTGTTATTTTCGTATCAATATGCAGGGCGCGACAAACCCGCTTGCCCGACGTCCCGGGGCAACCAAATTGAGCCGTCGGGCAAGTAAATCAAATTATCACTTGCCCGATTCGGGCAAGTGATACTTTTACAGTAATTTCCTAGTGTCCAAGAACTCTACCATTCACCCGTCAACTTCTTACCCGTCGTCAAAATCCAGAAGCAAAAAAGCGATCGTTCCGATTTCGAAAAAACTTCACAGACAGCTAGCCAGCTCAGCTAGCTCAGCGCGCATGCAACAGTGACACTTCAAGCCATGAATGCCGCTCCGCCTCCACGCACGGCCGGCCGTGAGCTAGCTATAGAGACAGCTAGCGCGATCGTACCAGCTGCGAGCTTATTCGCGCTCTCTCTCTCTAGCTCTGCAGGCCGCACCGACAGGCCTTTGCTATTCTCTGATTGCCGATTGGTTGAATCACGCCAAATATGACGTCATTATTCTAGGGAAATGAACACGTGCGAATCGGAATGGAATAAACAACAGGGATTTTCTAGTAAGTACAAAAAGTCAAATGTTTGATATTTATTCATAAAAAATAAAATGCGTTTTTTAAACCTTCAACCATCCTTTGTTGACCATTTTCTTTGACATATTAGGTTATTATTCAGTACAGTTACACTGTACATGTATGTGCATTAATTTGCTATCTAAAACACTAACTTATCATTACGAGATAATAAATGCTTTAACCTCGAGTCCTTTTTCGCTTTAAAGTTTTGGGCAAGTGGAAATATTGTTTGGGCAAGTAAATTGAAAACCCACTTGCCCGACAGGGCAAGTGGTGAAAAAAATTCTTGTAGCACCCTGATATGTATCCTGTCTTGCCGTCATCTTTATCTCTTTCTCTTATAATCTTTATTCACAGTAAAGTCCTTTCATTTCATATCACTATTTCTCTCTCATAATGTCTCTCACGTCCGTTCTCCATATTTTATTCATGGCATACTCCACTCGTCAATCATTTCTGATAATAAGCTCTCTCACAATAAAGTAAATGGAAAACAATGCAATATAGTTTATATTTTAAGATTGATTCATTCTTTCTTTGTATATCTATGGCTGTGATAAATGTACTTGAAATCAATTTTATTGAGGGGTAAAGAAGGTGAGAGAACAGATGCGGTGAACATTCATAATGAGACATTTCAATAAGATGCTGATTATGTCATGTATATCACATATAATATATTATGCCTATACCATTTTTACATGCTCATACCAGTGGGCAAAATCAATAACATTCTCTTATTTCTTATTGACTTATCATGGCACAACAAAGAAAAACATCCCCACGACGTCCCTTTTCATGCCCCGCTAAACCGGACATTGACAATAACCTGGGGTAATAGGGATTTCAATGGGCAGATTAGCCCATTGTCAAGGGTGGCTGAGCGGGGTACTTTCAAGTCTCTCCCTATTGAACTTCTTTTCTTCAACAACCTAAATACTAACCTTCTGAATTGTTAGAATACTTGAGCAAGGTATGTAAAGAAAGGTAAGAAGTCCACCTTTCTAATAGATTCGATTTGAAGATGTCTTATCATTGCTAAATAAGAAATTCTAGAGGGATAAAAAACTGCCGTAAATAAGAAAAATTAAACATTATATAATTATGATTATTATAAAAATGATAATTCAAAATATAACAAATGACGGTTCATCGAAAAGCACGTTTTCCGGTCTACAACTTTGCTGCACAATATTTTTCATCATGATCATCCAGTGAAGAGTTATAGCCTCTTGATTCAGCAGAGTCAATAAAGATTCCCTCGAAATGTGTGACCCTAAAAGAATGTGGCACAGGGGGGTTTTTTAAGTGGCGCATAAAGAGTTAAAAAGAAATTCAGTCTAAATTCCCTTGACCATCCATTTATATTTGTTGATTTCTTCTAACAGGAAGGATTTGGTATAGGTGATGATGAGTATTCCTTCTCTTACGATGGATGCAGGCAGCTGTACTGGTATAACGCTAAGAGCAGAACACATCGCCATCCTCCCTGGAAGTCAGGTTAGTCTCATCTTCAGGCCGCTTGTCTCAAATTCTTTAAAATTCAAACAAGGCCTAAAAAAAATAAATGTTGTATTGCCCTTTAGGTGCCAAAACATGGGCCGGTCGGTCAGAATTTTTTTTTTTTTTCCTTCTCCCTCTTTGAGCTGATAATTTTTTTTTTTAAAGACGACCGTAGATTTCAAGATTTTGGGGTCGGTCGCAAAGGGCTATTATATTATTTAGGCCTAATGTGACAAGTGACGTACAGCTGATGTGATGTAACTAAATATGCAGCAGAGAAGTTGATGCTAATATAGCTGCTAATGATTACAACCTGTATAAATAGTAACCTTTGGGGATATGATAAATTGATAATGGTGGTATAGCTGCAATTACATCACTTTGTGTTAGTGTTCCCCTTCCTTGTTCATTAGACAAAGACAGGGTTACAGAAGAAAACATTCAGTCCATAGGATAGGATGTTAACTGTAGGTCCTATGTGGAGGAGAGTCATCATCTTTGCATGTTATTTATAGTAACCCACTGTATTTTTTTAAAAAGAATAGGGAGAAACATGGTACACTGGCACATCTCAATCACTTATACCAGGTTGAGATTCTGAGGGTCATAATGATCATGACGCATTATTGTTATCATTTATTAATTTCAGCTTATTCCATCTTTCGAGGGGTTACTGAATTTCGTTCCATGATGACACTCCCTCTCTCCACTTCTTCTTGTCTTGATTCATATGGTAGATAATGATACCAATTACTTGCTTTGTGTTCCATAGGTGACATCGTTGGGTTCTTACTGGACTTGGATAAGAAATACATGGCTTTCTCACTCAACGGTAACATCCTTCCCCCTGAGAGTGAGGTCTTTGCATCAGCTCAGTAAGTGTGTTGCAAACTACTAACCTGTTGACTGGTGACTTTTATAAGATGATGACGTAGATCCTAATCAAATGTTTGGTTGAAAGCGTACACGAGACCAGGCATTCATTTTGCTTAACGCGTAATTTGGGTAATGACCGGTCATTGGCGATCATGTTTTGTGATCGCAACCATTGAGATTTATTGTTTTACTTTTACTCGCGAAAATGGCTGCCGCAGACGGCTTTAGGTCCTCTCCGAGGGACCTCGTAATGCGGATGAATGCCTTACCAAAGGGCACTAGCGCATCGACTTGGTTTCGAACCTGGGTCACCGGATTACGAGACCACTGCTCTACCGACTGAGCTATCGCGCCTATAAGGCTTTTGTGAATATATATATATAAGTTTATATAAGAATAATATTGTAAATATTTTGATTACCTACAAGCATTGTCATTGTCATCCCCGAGGAATGGGCAGCCCCCCCCCCCCCATCTTTGAAATAAAATTATATAAATGGCACAAAACGCATTTCTTCCAAGTGTTATCTCTATACCATCAAATACTGCCAATATGTGGATTTTCAACAAGTTTATATACATGTGGGATTCAAAGTTATTGTACTATAATGTCATCTTTTTACATTGCTACAGGACTGGCTTCTTCGCTGCAGCTAGCTTCATGTCCTTCCAACAGTGCGAGTTCAATTTTGGCCTGACCCCCTTCAAGTACCCTCCTGCTGGCCCCTTCAGAACGTTCAACGAGTTCGCCAAGCTTACGGCTGAGGAGAAGAAGATCCTTCCAAGGTAAGGCATGGTTGTACCATGTACAGCCCAGCCCAGGGGGTGTTTCACAAAGACTAAGATCAACTTTAAGTTGGACTTAACTATGGCAGGCCGTGCATGCCATTGTTTGCTCTCGCCATTTACTGGCATTGGTCTCTCAAGGGACGTACAAATCATGGTCACAAAATTTACAAATTTTACATTTTTAGCTAATTCATTATTTATTTAAACATATTTGTGGCTTACACCCAGTAAATAAGATTGATTGATCGATCTGTATTGAAAAACAAGAAGAAAAAAAATCTTGGAACCAGCGGGATTTGAACCTGCATCTACTGCTTGCCGGGCAGATACTCTACCACCAGGCCATCACTGTTCCATGGCACAGTCACTATGAATTAGACACAAATACCCAAGCTCTCCTCATTCATTCTGACTTATTAATTAATATCAATTAGTCTGCCATAGGACAATAACATTTTTTTGAATTATAATTCATTATTGAAGAAAAAAATATTATCTGAAGATCATAATGGTGAGAGCAAACAGTGGCATGACCGGCCTGCCATAGTTAAGTCCTTAAAGTCGATCTTAGTCTTTGTGAATCAACCCCCTGGTCATTTTGTGGCATGTAAGTTGATTGAAAAAGATTATTTTAGCAAATGTCATGATATTTGAAAGAAAAGAATTCAATCAAAATAGCAAAGGGTTAATTTAGCATTTTGGGCTAAAAAAACAACATTTTCAACTAACATTCTCTCCAGGGTGAATATCTGTCACTAGTTCATCAAAAAAAGAGTATTCGGGCAAATTTCATTGAATTTGCAAAAACAACAAAAAATTTCCTCCCATCAATTGACCAACAAACAATTTTTTTTTTAATGGGACACTCTGTAAATCACTGAATGACTTTGCCATGCAATTAGCCAATTATATAAACAATTTACTAATTATTATGCTGGGAATGTTGTGTATTAATACACTGTACCTCATATTTCTTTTCCATTTTCTTTCCTCTCCTCCAGGCATAAAAAGATGGAGCTGATTCACCAGATGAGCATCAGTGAAACGGCATGTAGCTTGTGTTTTGACAAGGAAGCCAGTGTAACCTTCAAGCCATGTGGACACGGGTGAGAAAACCAACCTCTCTTGTTGCGTCATTCCAAGATAAATCCAAGATAAAATTTGTGAAAATATGATACCCCACCATGCATCAGAATAATACATGTGGGTTAGGGTAGGACCTAATTTGTGGCACTGTAAACTTTCCATAAGGGCCCAAATTTGCCACAACTTTAGACAAATTTTGTTCCTAGTAAAAAAAAAAATGGCTGTATCTGCCACGCAATCTGGTAAAATCAAGACAACGGCCTTGTAACGCTATGTACGTTATGCCACATATGGGCAGTGAACTGGGTTGATGTTATGTTTTTAAATAGTTTTCACGCTACCTGAAGTTATGTCCCATGGAAATCCAGGGCTCCGTCTTACAAAGACTTACGATTGATCCAAATCTTTCGCAAGTTTGCAGTCTCATATCTTATATGTACATAGTAGCAATGATATCAATCGCAAATAAGCTGCGAGGTCTAAATCCATTTTATTAGACATCAATATTTTTGATTTTTGATTTATTCTTTAAATATTTTTTTTGTGGTCAATAGCGGCTTCTGCCCAGACTGTGCAATCCAGCTCGAACAGTGCCCTCTTTGTCGTACGATCATCATGCAACGTCTGCGAAGCGACTCGTCCACGATAGGGGTTGAGCCGGGCTCCACAAGCAACCCAAACAACAATGCAGTGTCAGTGGAGGAGACAGAGGAGGAGCTAGAGGAGGAGGATTCATGACGTAGGTGAAACGAGGGTTGGTGCTTGGAATTAAGACGACATGTTAGCAACTCGTATTAAACTGCAACAGCTTCAGGTACATCTAGTCCCAGGATCATCTCTGTCAGAGTATTAATTATGTAAAGGTCAAATATCAGTTGAATTATTCTCATTTTAGATGAGTGTTATATTTGAGCAATGCCTTGTAATGTGTTCTGTAAGGCATGCAGTGCTTCTGCACCATTTATTTCATCAAAAAATGACAAATCGAGGGGTCAGTGACACAAAGAGGCAACTCCATTTTGGCCATTTTGAGAAAAAGTGGTTTATGTGTCACTGGGCACTTGGGCCTTAACATGTTAAGTCTATGTTTCACTAGCCATTGACTTCAATGGGGTGTTGGGTGGAGTTAAGTCTTTGTGTTTCCTGGAAGGCCCACATTTTTCTGAACATTTTGATATCAAATACTCATTTTGGCTAAATATGGAGTTACGTCTTTGTGTCACCGAACCCTCGATATATCAGTTGAATCATTCTCATTTTAGATGAGTGTTATATTTGAGCAATGCCTTGTAATGTGTTCTGTAAGGCATGCAGTGCTTCTGCACCATTTATTTCATCAAAAAATGACAAATCGAGGGGTCAGTGACACAAAGAGGCAACTCCATTTTGGCCATTTTGAGAAAAAGTGGTTTATGTGTCACTGGGCACTTGGGCCTTAACATGTTAAGTCTATGTTTCACTAGCCATTGACTTCAATGGGGTGTTGGGTGGAGTTAAGTCTTTGTGTTTCCTGGAAGGCCCACATTTTTCTGAACATTTTGATATCAAATACTCATTTTGGCTAAATATGGAGTTACGTCTTTGTGTCACCGAACCCTCGATATATCAGTTGAATCATTCTCATTTTAGATGAGTGTTATATTTGAGCAATGCCTTGTAATGTGTTCTGTAAGGCATGCAGTGCTTCTTCCCCCATTTATTTCATCCAAAATTAAAAGATATAAATAAGTAAATAAATAAAAGATGACAAACCTCTTGAGATGACTAATCAGTAGTATTAGTCGTACTAGAAAGAACCGTTTTGTGAACAGTTCAGTCAAGAGATTGTCATATTTAGGTGGATAATCATCAAATGTTGTATGGCTCACATTGCATGGAATTGCCCATTTCGTCCATTGAAGGTGTGGTTAAAGGCATCATTTAACAAAGTTAAATCTGAGATGCGTGGCCCTACATGTTATCAGTGTCTGTGATATGGTTGGTATAATATTAAAGCCCTAAACAAAATTGCACTTCAAAATGATCATGAAGTGCCTCCAAAAAAAAAAATCTTTGAGTGGCCGGTTTTACCATACTCATTTTCCCAAATAGACTGTAGTGTTATGAAAAACATTAGGTAAGTAAACGCAAATTTAATTTAGATTTCCAATCATTAATTTATTGATAATCAAGACAGATGATCGGCTTGTAAAAGTCATGGGGATTCCTGACTGACCTAAAGGTTTATAATTATCATTGCAGCATGAGCTAAATCTAGGATTTTGTTTCAGAATCTGAGACAAAGTCACCCAATCTCTTTAAGGTAAGGTAATTAGGTAAGGTAAGGCTTGTTCAGATATGACATGGCAAAACCATGGCACATTTTGTGTTTTTTTTGTTTGTTTTGGAAAGTGTAGTATACTTCACACTTTTGTAACTCATTACACAGAGCTCAGTGAATAACTGCATGACCTATGTTGGGCGCAGTTGCCATTCATTTACATGTTTAAAAAACCACGACGGCTTTTTCTCCGGCGGTTTACATTGCCATATCTGAACAACCCTTAAGAACAATTTGATAATAAGTAATGCTTACAGTATCATGTAGACAAATCTTTTTGTGACTGCCTGTACAGTCAGGCAAATAAAAGATTGGCAGAATTGAACTGACATTTTACCAAATAGTAATGCACTGGTCAATCCGCATGTTGGAGGTAGGAACATATGAATTTAATTTTGAATATAAGGTAAATGCCAGATACATCATGGTATTACTGAATTTTTCCAATTTTCCAACCAATTAATACATATCATATTTTTTCCAACGTTAGTTTCTAAAAAGTTATAAAATTAGTTTTTAATGTACCAGTTGTTTTGCTTTGGTATGTGCTTGCTGTTAGTGATATTGGCATATTAAAAGCCTTTTTTTTTCTTTGGGGGAAGAGAGAGGCATTCAAATACTAGAAATTCCTTGATATAATCATGGCATATAAATTGGTTAGTTCATACTGCATGTGGTGATGATATGTTAAAAATATTAAGACAGTTTTCCAAAGAGGATAGTAGAGCCTACAGGATGGAGAGTTTATTCGATCGTGACGTTCCTCTCCCATCCTTTTTCCAAATTCTGGTGACGGTGACATGAAGTCATGTGACCACTTTTTTTCTTCATCTTTCTCATTTTGGCTTTTCTCATTTTCTAAAATTTCTTTTTTTTTGACTATCAATCTTTCATCCTCTCCTAATGTTAGTCTTTATTTTTATCTTTCTGTCATCCTATTTCTGTTATTTTCCATGTACACAATGCACTGCTCAGTCCTGTTTACTGTCTGGATGTTATACCATCTGGAAAACTAACAGGACTCACAAAACTGTCCCCGTTTTCGAAAGCTCGCACCATTACAACTCCTTGAAACTGCGACCAGGTTTTACTTGCTGTGCAGCTTGTTGAATTCTAATTTTAAGGATTCACCAATGAAATTCCTGTCATATGGCCTTACTCATTTATGGATGTATGATATTAAATCTCAAACTAATTGGTAATTTAAGATTTATCTAATATACATGTAATAATGTTTTTCATTAACTTAAATTCATATATCATATTCGAAATATATAATAATTGAATTGTTCGGTATTAATAACAACAATTTTCTACTACAGTATCTTCTTTTGATCATGGATGTAGTTTCTAATCGATTTTGTACGGAATGCTGAAAAAAAAATTCTTATTGAATGAGGTTGCACGAATGTCATATTGACATGTATATGCATATTTTGAGTTGCAATATTTGTACATAGGATTTACCCGACCTGGCTCCTTCCCTTTGTATTGTCTTATCCTTTTATTTATTTAATATAGAAATGAATTAATACTACCTAGTACCTAGACAAATTTTAGTTCAATATGAAAACTGGCGAAATACAATCATTATTTTTGCACTCTTAATGTTTTGAAATGGTACTGTAATTATTTTATCACAAATTTCATCAATTATTTTTCAAGTCTAGAATGGTAAACTTGACTCACTTTGCCCCCCCCCCCCCCAAGAACTGAAAGTTTAGAGCCCCCTCAAACATTGTTATCACAGAATTTTGTAGTTTTATTTTGGGATTTGTGCAACAAATGATTAATGCAAGGAGTGGAATAATATACTATATTCTTAGTTTATGTTATTTATATGTCAGTTTAAAAGGGAGGTCTGGTTCTTGGCCCATGAATAATTAGCTTAAAATTTACCAATATTTTGTCCTTACAATAATATTTTATTTAGTTCAAAATCCTATAAAAATATGAATATGAAAATGAAAAAAAAAAAAAAAAACAGGCTCAACTTTATTCCAATTCTTAGCATGCAATCAATCTTGGTGGATAAACACTCGGACAAAATGATTATTTGCGCCAGGCATTCCCTTCCTATGAATTGTAATCATTTAAATGCAATCCAGTCATTTAGAAATATAAATTCTTATATTATTGCACATTACATTGGTATGAATTTCTAATAACATATTACTGTGAATACAAAAGGTGATATTGCATGTATTCAGGAATTGGGGAGGAAAAAAAAGAAAGAATGAAAATTAAGCTGTTCATAAAAAATGACATACTTGTAAATTTTGGCTGCTATAGTTCTTTGTGCATATATAAGTATCTTAACAATTTGTAATAAAAGGAATACTCATAATGTATTAAAAAGAATTATTGTGTTTTCATTACGTTTCTTCAAGAGCTAATGACAAAACTATTAATTTTGAACTATAGTGTAAAATGGAATGTACAAGTATATTCTCTATCAGGCTTCCTCATGAAATTTATTTTTCAATCCCCTTATATCTGTTTGGAGTCATAACGGTGTTAAAGGTACTATGTCCCATTTGCAGGCCAACAAACTGAAAAAGTTAAATTCCAACAGCATTTGAAAGACAATACTAGTTTTAGTGGGAAAATAACGACCCTTTGTTGTGGAATCGACTTAAGTGATTGCAGTCCTTTTAGTAATAGTCTGATTTTCAGACCCTTGTACCGAATGGTCGTACGTTTTGTGCTGAGCAAAGATTCAATCAGTTTAATTTTGGCCATTTAAACAAGAATTGGGTTATTGATGTAGACAAATGCTCATATACCCTTTACAGCTGTTTTATGTATGTTATTACCAAAGAAAAAAAGTTGTCAGTCAGTCATTCAATAGTGTCTGACAGTGAAGTCTAGAAAGTAAACGGGTTACTCTGCATACTTTGAATATATTAGGACACTGCTAACGTTAAACTTTCACAGATAGGACATAGGGTACATGTACATGACATATTCATAATTCCTGTAAAGTTCTACAGAATTTGATGTTGGCTGCAAATGGGACATAGTACCTTTAAGATACTTTTAACACACATAGTATGTCCTTCTGGTTCAAAGCAAATGAATTTGCATCACATGGGGCCAAAAGTTTTAGTCTTACTCATACAGAGAGGGCGGATGTGGGGAGAAAAGGAGAGGAGGGGGAGGGGGGCAGGCTTGAACCCACCACACACTGTACAATCCTGATCTTCCAAAAAAATCAGTTTCATTAGAATTTTTCACAAAATCACAGTTGCATTCGAATATTGAAATCTCCCTGATCAAGGTTCTGAATAATGATATAAATGCCAACAATTGATATTTTAGTCAATTTAAGCATCCTAGTTGGCGTAAAAGCTAAATTGCGGATAATCGCACAAGTGAAAAGACGGCACTATGATTCTAAGCCCACATGAATTTTGCTATTTCAAGGAAGCTCGCTGTCCCCCAATTATGTTACTTTATTATTTGTATTTCACACGTTTCAATGTTCATGTCAATTCTTCCAAAATAAGATCATAGTTTTTGTTGTTAAGTGTGTGGTGGGCTTAAAACTGTCTGTACTAGTTTGGCCAGGGGATTAGACCTCCCTGCAAGGTCACTGACAGGTGGTTATCTCATCAAATCAGCTCTCAATTAACATGAGGAAAAGAGGATCATGGGGGACCAACAGGCACCGATTGGAATTGTTTGATATATAGAGGGTGCTAGTACCGTAGCTATTAGTAATGCAGTAGGGCTTTAATGGACAATGTGAAATAGCAGACAGGACAAGCCGAGTCAGAACGAGTGAGTGTATGAATGTGTGCTAAAGATAATTGTAGTTGTAAGTGTGGAATTTAAAGGACAGGGGTATGAACACATATCGAATACGTTCAAATTGCAAAATAACGATTGTACATCATTGTAAACATTACTTGTCTCGCCAACTTAACTACATCTGAACAATCCACATATGTGCTTGGACAATGTATATTCATATTTGAGGGTGCATTTTTAAAGGTATAGACCAGTTCTATTGGTTCTGGAATCTTCAAAATGATAAGAAGTTTGGCCCAGTCTTGGTAAAGTTACAAGCACTGTACAAAGAAAGATGTATATGGGACTACGCGATATCTATCCAGTCCGGATAGATATAATAATTTACCAAATATATCAATTAGTAGGCGGTTTCCCGGCAAAATTTGTATCATCACGTATTAGTCAAAACATATTCTTTTACATGATTGGTAATAAGAGCTTCCATTTCATTTTTTGAGAGGGGGGCGTTTCCAAAACTGGTCTATACCTTTAATACCCTTTTTGTAACCATATCCAGAGATTGGTAATGATGGTACTAGTTTACTAATCCTTTTATATCATGTTACCTTTTGTTTGTAATGTTTGCCATGCATGGTTAAGAATTAAATGAAAAAACAAAATTTGCTCACCACACCATACCCCTAGATTAACATAATCTGTCTCTTCTAATTCATCTTCCATCAAATCTCCCTCAATTGTAATGCATGTACATGTCAAAACAAACATGTGTTACAGGAAATGTAATGTCGCCCTTTCATCTCCCTCATTCCTTTGATTAAAAAAAAAAGCTATTATGCCATGGGTACATGTAGTTATGTAATGTATTAAAACATTTAATAAAGATAATTGCCATTTCCTGACGGTACACTGTTTAATTCTTGAATTATGATACAATGATAAAAAATAGAACAAACAGCTATTCTTTAATTATGTTACAATGATAAAAAATAGACGAACAACTATAGGTACTTTTCTTTAGAATACCATGAAATACAATACAGTGTGAGTCCAAAAAAAGTTTACACCTAGAAAATTGCATATTGTTTTAAAAAATTGTCCATGAATATAAATGATTATACATCTTATGAAAGAGTGTTTTATCTCAAATCATTTGGTATAATGTTTGTGTGGTATGTGTTCACGCTTTGGATGAACAAGAGGCATTGTTTGCAAGAGTGCAAAAATCGACTTGCGCCAAAGTGATGCCGACAGCATGTATTATGTTGGGATTAGCGGAGTGAGAGAATGAATTGAATGTATCAAACGAAATGCATTGCATATGGTTTTTGCAGAAGCAAAGTCACACACACACACACACACAAATGTTCGTTAATATTTTATTTGTGTGGCATGAATAATTTTGTTAGGGATGTTATTTGGATCTGCAAAGACCGAATGAATACCCAAATCCCAATTGATTTATTCAAACATCCCATAAGCAACTTTGGCGCAAGTCGATTTTTTTTGCACTCTTGCAAACAATGCCTCCTGTTCATCCAAGCGTGAACACATACCACACGAAAATGATGCCAAATGATTTGTGATAAAACACTCTTTCATAAGATGTATAATAATTTACTGTTCATAGAGGATTTTTAAAATAATTAGCAATTTCCTAGGTGTAAACTTTTTTTTGACTCACACTGTATACACATTCTTGAAAGCCACAATACACAAATCCATTATTGAAAAATACACATTCTTGAACTCATTGAAGCATCATTGGCATGTGTCTTGGTAAACTGCAGGAGCAAAATATTTCTTTTGTTCATGTTCACTTAAACGTAAACAAAAATGGCTGTGGTTTACATGTACATAACTGTACCATGACATACTGGTATATGAATAAGCCTTTTACATGTACCATTCCTTGTATTTCTATAATATTTTACTTCATCAACCCATAGCATTTCAAAGGTTTGAGTATTTTCCTCCTCAAATTGGCAATAAATATTTGTATTTCCCATATTTTTCCACAAAGTTTACAAATATAAAAATGTATACTAAATAAAAATCAGAATTAGAGTCAACAGGAAATTAACAAGAAGTCATAGATTTTCATTTCTTCATGCTAATTATTTATTTCTGTAATCTGTCATCTCAGTACTAAAAAAAAGGTGGTTAATTATCTGAAATGCTGTAAGGGCAAGATACCATTTTCCAATGTCCTTTATATTATTGAAAGACAAAAACTTGGAAGTTGGTGGAGCTTGTATATAAAAAAAACCTTCAGCATTTTTTCAGCCTCTTTATCTGTTTTCAAATGCTTCTGGCTGAATACAATCAGCATAAAAAACATACAAAAACACTATAACTCTTGAAGAATTTGACATAACTTAGAGTAAAGAAAATACAATTGATGGATATATTCATATATTAAACATACAAAATGAAAATGATTATAGCTAGCCTTGCAATATACATACACAAATAAATATGAATCAATATGAACAATTTCTTGAGATATAGCCTTGAAAGTGTCACAAGTATACACACTTCTTTAACAGCAACTTTAACACCATTTTTCTGATTTTAAAATTTCATACATTACTATCACAAAAGAAGGCTATCTGAAATAAACCCAATCAAAGTAATAGGCACATGTAGGGAGTCAAGAAATAGTCATCACACTTCTTTTATTTTTGGCACTAAATCTGTTTGCTTGTACAGTGTACCTTCTTTTTTGATTCACATGCATATACTTCCAAGTTATATTTTGAAAAAAACTAAATATCATTATGACAAAATATCCCCAAATGTATGTATCACATGGTTATGCAAGAAAAAAGGAATGTGATTGTTTCCCCATTTGGAAGTTAGTTTTTGAGACTGCATATTTGTATGTATTTGTTGTGACGGTATCAAAGCTACAGGTACTTCAGAAGGAAACCGTTTGTTATGACTCAATGTGTTTGAATCCTCTTGATCAGACAGACATATTGCATTGTCAAATAGTGCATAAATCTTGCATCTCTAATATATTTGATCTTTGTAATTAACAGTCAACTCAGAATGATGTACACTGTAGAATACCATACTAAATAGGCAATTTCACATGAACTCAAAGGGCATTCATAGTTTGGTATCTCAAGATCATTCGCTATCATTTTCAGTTAATATTTTGTTATCACTGCATGACAATAAGTCATCTATCGTATCATAATTGCCCACTTTATTATGTGTAAAAGAAAATCTTGACTTCTGTTTGAGATGAAAACAAAGCCTCACAAAATCAAACAAAACTCAATAGCTGAACATACATCAACATAAACAGTGAAAATTAAAATGGTCTATGTGAGAATGTAGTAAATTAGTGATTATAATAATGGTGGCTTCTTATATAGAGAGCACATGTTTGTCTCTCACAAATGGTGCTTGAACATTATTATCCAGGTCATAGCTTGCAGTAAAATCTGTAGCACTCTGGCATATTGGGTAGGCCTACCCATTTACACCATGGTTGAGAGTGGCAAACCTGTCTTGCCGTTAGTGCCAGGCCAGGCTTGGATTTTGATGTTCGCACAAGACTATTGAGATTGCATTAGGTTAAGTTTTTGAAAGTACATACGTTTTGTAGTTGCGATATTATTTTTACATAGGCCAAATTTATCAGCCAAAAGTTACCAGCCTTGTAGTCAGAATGCATTTGCTCCCCCAGCCCCATAACTAAGTACATGCAGCAAGAAAGTTTTATCAAGTCTTGGACTCTTGGTGGTTTATAATATCTGCCATACATTACAATTTCAAGCTCAGCATACAATCAATTCCACAAAATAAAATGCCCTGAATATGATTTTCAAATCATCCCCATTTCTGAGCCAGCGATCTTGTAAGACATGGACAGTCAGACGATGTTATGTTCGGTGAAAATCTATAACCTACTCTTTCTTGATCGGTATCACCACTTCGTCTATTTCCACTGGCACCTCCATCTCGTAAGACCCCGGTGGTTTTTCTCCAGGAGGGGCACTTGGGATTCCAGGGGCAGCGGGAGGGGGCATGGGGTTGCTGGGCGCGTTGGGAGGGGGCATGGGGGTCCCTGGCGCGTTGGGGGGCGGTGCTGAGGACCCGTAGGACTTGCCATGGATGCCAGCCCCTGTCTTGGCCTTGCCCACGAAGGACTTGAAGATGGGGATCTTGTTGCGGTAGTGGCAGACGCAGATGAGAGCCGTACAGCAGGTCAGGAGGAATAGGGCTGGAATGGTGATGAAGATGCTGAGTGCGACGATGGCCGACATCTCTGATGTAGCTGAAAGGAGGAGAAAACAAATCGTGTCATTCATCACATTTGAGTCAACTCCAGAAGACAGAAAATAAACAAACCTTGTCGCTTGGCAATCATCATGCCTATTTAATAACAAAAATGTTTAAATGTAGGCCTAGAAAATCTTTATTCTATAAAGTATAATTGTTCAAGAAAGATTCTGTCAGATCTAACTAGATCTAATGAGATTGAGAAGACAGGACAACAACAACAAATCTAGAAACCAGTCGATCTATAGACTATAGAATGAACTCTAACTTCTATGTCAATACCAGACACCTTTATTCATGAAATTCGATCACCATAATAATATATGTCATATAGGTCTAGAGTCTAGACCTATATCTAGACCCTATGTATTCTTAACGGACTAGAGTCATAGAAACTAGACATACACCAATTCATGCGCATGGGACTGAGCATACACAATAGGCGCTAAATTCTTACCTTCTGAATATTTCACAAGGGCAAGAAGCACTCCAATCACTGGCAGGAACGACATTTTGCTGAAATTCATCATCTCCACGACTTTTCCGAGAATAAAGTTAAATAAAATGACGATTTAACAAATTGAAGGGCGCGGTCGATTCGCCGTTTCGCGACAACTCAACTGGACAACCAAAACAAACGCTTGACTTGTCACGTGATTAGATGTACTTTTTTTGGTCACCTGACAGTTCAAGGGAAGTCTCAATTTTAGAGTTGGCGCAAAGCCGCAAAATTGAAAATCAAGATCAACTCTCTGTTTCAAATTACTTGTTGAGTTGTTGTAAAGTAAAATTAAACCCCTTTTGCATATTTTCAGAATGATATACGGGGGATTCTCGCTGCTAAAATATCTATCTTCATACCTTCTGACCTTCATAATATTTTCCTATTTTCACAGCAATACCTGGATAGCCATTCATAATTCATCAAATTCATATCTTATTTTACATTTCTACCGTATAAATATCCGTGTGCACACTGTTTCAATTTTTGTTAACAAAGCAAAGCGCATGTAAGGCTTACTCAAGTTTAATAGCTGATTTGCTTATTATCTGGGACTAAACGATACAGACAGATATTAGTTTTAAATCCAGCGGCGGATCCAAAAGTAGCAGAGAAAAAAGAAAAAAAATCTATAAGAAAAACAATAAAGAGGGGATCTAAACTGACTAAATTGCCTAAATTAAACAACAACAACATTATCAGAAAGGGCGCCAACATTTTTTTTTTTACACAAAAACCATCAACAATGCTGTTTTTCATGATTAGTCTATCGAGGGGGGGGGGGGGGGGCGGCGGCGGTCCAGACTCCTATCTCTGTCTGTATGTTGAAGTGTTATTACAAGCCTTTCCGGCATTTTAAAATACTGATCTTTGGATTTAGATTCTGCATGCGTTTTTAAATGTACATAATTATACGCCATGAGATGTAGCTTTGTACATTCATTTTTTACCATGTCCATTGCCAAATTGCAAATCAGTCTCTAAAAAGAAAAAACTTTCTTTTCAAACAGAAAATCTCGAAATTTTCGAAAATTCTAAAATGAATTATATTAAAAACATTCTAAAAATAATTCTGACCAGAAAGCAACCCAAAACATGGTGTTTTTTTTGTACGAAATCTGAAGGGGGCATATAGGGAAACAATTAGTGAACGGCTTTTTTGGGGTGCATTTCAGTTACTTAGCCATATGTGGAAAGGGGCGGTTGTCTCTCCACCACCCCCCACCCGGTCATATCTCAGTCAAGGTAGTTAGATCAACATAACGACTGAACCGTTGAAGCCGATCATTTCAGCGACAGCTCCTGAATACCTCTATCATTCATAATGATTATTGTCCATTTTTAAAGCAAGGACACAAGGATTAATAACAATGAATAATTATTAAGGATGTTTGGCTTTGTTAGATTAGCGATGTGACGGGTCATGGCAATGTATAGAAAGGGAGATTAGAAAAAAGCAAACATCAAAATATTTATGTCGCTACGATTTAAAGAAAGAGTTAGGTACTGGTCAAGCGATTGTATTATGAAAGTAACTGCTTTGGGAGATGTTGATTATGCATTTAGTACATATAAATGATGTAAAACACAAAAGTGGGATGTGACGTGAAAGTTTGGTTCAAACTTTTCTGCTATATTTCTCGTCAAAAGTACGGGAACATTCATTTTGGGAGAGCAATCTCTTTCCATGGGCATTTCTACATCAAAATGTTCAAACCGACATTAAGAATGAGAAAGATGACAGATCATTTTTTTACTTAATAGATGGACGATTGCAAAGAGGGAGAGGGAGAGAGAGAGAAAGAGAAAGAGAGGGAGAGAGAGAGAGAGAGGTAGAGATGGAGGGAGAGAGAGAGAGGGGGAGGAAGGGAGGGAGAGAGAGAGAGAGAGAGAGAGGTAGCGGGGAGGGGTGATCTTTTGGAATCCAGGCACGGTGAATGGGCATCCAAAGCGCTTTGTGTTTCCCAATTCAAAAAATAGCCTTGCCCATATTTCTGAAGGTAATAATTTGGGGTGGAAGGTATAAAGAACAAGCAATATGAAATTCGCTCTCATTTATAAGACTTCACGTGTTAACGACACATGATCTAGAAACTACTCTAACAACTTCGTATTATTTCTTTATCAACCGGAGTCAGGAGTGACACTACAATCAGAATTTTGTTTTCAGTTGACAGTTTTGCTTTCAACTGATCATTTTGATTTGTAGCTATAGTCCTCAAATTTGGAATTACGTTGGCCTGTGTAATGTACCCAGCACGCTTATTTAAGATGAAATGTGTTTCCTTTCTTCATGTGTTCATGTTGTGTCTGTTCTTTGTGATTCATAACGCAGATGCTTTCAATAGAACTGGTAAGTGTTCATTTTTTTTTATTTACTGAGTCGTCTTCATATTATGTACCAAATATGACTTTGTATACTATATTGGTCGGGGTCACATTACTGATTGACAACATTATTCGAAACCCCTTTTCTCTACGCAGACTCAGAAAGTATTCAAACTCATCATCAAGACGACCTCACGTCCAACCACATCGGCGTCATCCTCTACGTCACCATCACCGTCGTCGTGGTCGAGAGCTTCATCATCTTCCTCCTCGGCGTCTATGTCATAATGAACAAACAAAAGTTTCAGCCCCCTCCTACCCCATCCGTGCCATCCATATCGTCATCGATTGCGTCGCCATCGTCCTGTTCGTGCGCTGACTTATTCAGAAGGTGCCCCAGGTGTGATTGTGACGTCATGTCGGTGCCGATGATGCCAGGTACCTCCGTTTCGAATGAAACAGAGAAAGTCATGCCCGGTGATCAAGGGCCAATGTTTAAGTGAGTAAAGATTGAACGTAAAATACTTTGTTATTTATTAATTTGCCATCATGTTTTCTATTTTAGGCCTGTGTTCGCAAAATGATCATAATTCTTGATTCACGGACTACTTTCAAACAAAATAATAAAAGCATAACATAAGTTTCTCTTCTTGTCTAACCATGATCTTTTCGGCCTCCTCGCGGACCCAATTTTACAAGGCGAGACATGCATGCATTGGCAAATTTACTAGACATTTATAAGTAGGCCTATATATGAAAGGTCTTTGTAAAGTGCTGCCGCTGCCATTTGACCCTAGTCTAGTTCTAGGATTTTTTTCCAAAGGAAGACACAAGGGGCCGTTGCTCTTTTAGGGGATGGGGGCATCGGGATATTAACAAATCTGTATGTGGGGCGTTTGATATAGCGACCGGTCGAATATAAAGTTGCAATTTGAAGTGTTGAAACTTGACATCGTACTGCAAAGCACAGCTCATACTGTTAACAAAGCATTACATTATCAGGATTATATATTATTGTTTACACTTTTTAAAACTGTTTGTGCATGGGTGTACCTGGGAGAGGGGGCTCCGATTTTTTCATTTTGGGGGTAGGGAGGGGCTTAAGTGGCCCAATCCCCTGGCTACGCCAACGCATTATAATATGATTCATGCACTCAGCATTTTCACAGCTTCTATGATAAACGATTCATTTTTTCAATCATCATTGTAAGACCTTTTTGTTCTTCTCAAACGCAATCTCAGGCATTGTCTTAAGCACCCACTTGATGATGGAATCTACTCATACCAGCTCAAATATGGGCATCACGGTCGAGGGAAGGTGCATCGTCGTCGTCGTCGTCGTAATCGACATCAGTCACATTATCATTCAGAAGGGATTCGTCTGCAAACCGCAGCAACCATGAACGCGAGGAGTGACCAGTTAGCTCCTCTCAATAACTTAAACATCAAGCTGCGGATAACCACACCCAATCATCATCGTCACGTAATATCTGATGAAGCGACTTTGGCGCCAAAGGACACATTTCCTGGAGCCGGGAGTGGATTTGTTCCATTTTCGATGGGCTTTCCGAAAGGGATCGATGAACAATTCGTGAATAACGTTTGCCTGTAATTTGGAATAACTGTTATAAAGTTTTCATTATAAAGCATATAGGCTACTAACGCGTCTTTGAAAATTAGTTGTTTTTCGTGTCTGAAGAATGGGGGGGGGGGGAAATTTCTCCCCTCTTTTTGGATTGGCCTACGCTATTGAACAGTAATAAATGACTTTAACCATGGACCTATAGAACCATCAGGTCAAGTATGAATTTAGTATTGTTCAACGGTACTTTTTGGGGCCTGCGGTTTTTCCGTAATCTGTCTTTATCTCTCCCCCCCCCCTCTCTCTCTCTATCTCTCTCTCCCTCTCTCTCTCTCTCTCTCTCTCCCTCTCTCTCTCCCTCCCTGTCTCTGTCTCTGTCTCCCCCTCTCCATTTCTTCTTCTTGAAAACTCTTAATATCCAGCGGTAATTGTGTAGAATTATATCCAGGTCATTTAGGGATAATAATAGCAGTAGCTGGAATCTTTCATTTAGGTGGCATTGCTCTATAAACACTAAGCTATGAAATTCATATTCAATAAATTATGAGTTGTATTAAATCAAGCATTTCAGTCTTCATGGTCTTATGAGGTCTATGATACATTTTTTTTTAATTTAAACATTTTTACATGTAGTTTTGGAAAATATTTCAAATGTAAATTGATTATTTCTGTCCCCATCTCTCTTTATATTTCCCCTCTCTCTCTGTGATTCTCCCCTTCTCTCTCTCTCTCTCTCTCTCTCTTCTCCTCTCTCACTCTCTCTGACCTCTCGATCTGCAATAAACAATCAAATTCAACAATCACAACCCTTTAGTGGGAAGTTTGAATGACCAATATAATTGACATGGATCAAGTACAATCATAATTGGGATGTATAAATATTATTGTAGCGTGAAGAAGATTGATTGTCATACGAAAGAATGATCATAACAAAGGTCAGAAATTTTATAAAAGGTTGGAAAATGTGGAAAATAACAGAATGTTAGAGAGAGAGAGAAAGAGAGAGAGAGAGAGAGAGAGAGAGAGAGAGAGAAAGAAAGAAGTGGTGTAGCGAGGGGGCCGGGGGGGGGGGCAACACTTATGTGTTTACAAATAACCATATAAAATATTCCTTTATTCTATTCCCAATGGGCAATTATAGGGAAAGCACATGCATCTTTCATGGAGGGGTGATCGGGGGGACAGGGCCGGGCAATTTTATGTTGTTTTTTTTTCAAGACCAAGGGAGGCGACACATCATGAAGCTGAGCGACTAAGCACTCGTGGGGGGGGGGGGGGGCTGAGGTGAATCCCCGCCCCTTATCACTTGATTTTTAACGCCCTTGGTAGGCCCAAAACCTCAACTTTTATAAATTATGTCGTCGAGGCCAACATATTCTTTTAAAAAGCACTTTAAAGAAAAGTCTACGATTAGTTTCACAATCTAATTGAAATGCCAAAATTTTGGGGTCGACTCCTAGGTTATAGCTGAATGGATTTTTTTTGGGGTAAGATTATGATTATTCTGCTCGCCATATGAGTAGAATGCCCGACGCAGAAATGAGCCAGACAAACCAAGAAGACACCCAACTACGAGAAGGAAGAAAATGAAATTGAACTGGAAGCCCGACTGCTGAGAACACAGCATTCTTCCAGAATCTCGGGTAAAGGTAAAGGATTATGCTTTAGTCATATATTCGTGTCTTATCATCACCATTTTCATGAACGTCGGGCCGGGTCTTTGCCCAAGACTAGTTGGAAAGATCGAGGTCCGTATTTTTTACGAGCAGATTGTACTCACTTGACTCAGATCATTTGATGAGTTATCTGCCCGCGAATTTACACTACAGCTTACATGTGCACAGAATGTTTTCCCTTACAAGATTGCTGTCTGTAAGTAGATCTATCAACCATTTTAGAATGGCAAGTGCAGCTGCGACGGGTTCGAGACGTTTGGAAGGAAAAGTGGCAGTAGTAACGGCTTCTACAGAAGGGTAAGTTAACATTTCTAGTCAATGACTATGTACACAGAAGTTTGTTTACATTCCATGAAAATGAATGCAAATGCCGACTGCACGGGAGGGCGCGCATAGCATGCATAGCGAATATGGAAGTGGGATTCTGTGGACATTGCATTGTACATAATTTTCAACTTTTTGTAGATTATGTGTGGCATACAGTTTGAGAGATTCATTAAATGATTAACACCAAGTTGTCTTTGATTCAAGTTAATCAGTGTTATACTGACTTGGTAGTTTATTATCAGGAAATTCCTAATGAGCTTTCAATTAAAATTAAAATTTTAGAAATATGAGTATGAATATGATGTGATCTCAAAGTCAAACTGAAAATTTGCTCGACAAATGTAGCCTACATGCAAGGTAACAGGGGTAAAAGTACATTAATACCACAATACCTGCACAATTAATATGTTCACCTCAATGAATTTTGCTTGAATTTTCAAAAGGAAATTGCTCTCATATCTTTAAAAAAATGTTTAATGTAGGATAGAAGGCTATTCTCATTATATCTGTTACACTTTCTTTACCTAGGCCTACACTATTTAAAAAATTAATAACTCTATTTTTCCTGTATGCCACCTCCACATTGGCACATAATTTGTCAGTGTCATTGTTTTCTTTGTTTCATGTCATCTGAATGAATCCACATTCCAAATGTCTCTTCCCATGTACTAGTATCGGCTATGCCATCGCTAAGAGACTAGGTGAAGAAGGTGCACACGTTGTGATCAGCAGTCGTAAGCAAGCCCATGTAGACCATGCACTGAAGACCTTGAAGGAGGCCAACCTCAGCGTCTCCGGGCTGGTGTGCCACGTGGGCAAGGAGGCCGATAGGGCCAAACTCATAGAGACGGTGAGATAACAATAGGTAGAGGTGTCTTGGTCTAGAGGATACGTTACCAGACTGTGGATCATGTGGTTTGTGGTTTAATTCCCGCCATGGAACTAATGCTCTTTGGCAAGATATTAGTTCTACATTTGCACTCTCGACCCAGGTGAATTAAATGGGTATCCAGTAGGAAGAAATTCCTTTAAATGCCAGAGCGCCTTATCAGGTTAGCTCGACTAATGCAGAGATAATAATAGCACAGTGCTTGGAATCATTGGTAATAACTAAGTGCTATATACAAATGTTTTGACAATTATCATTACTATTATGATTTTTATTGTTATTTTGTAAATCTGTCTTTTATCTAAGAGATTGTTGATATTTTGTTTTATACACATAAGAAGATTTTTAAGCAGATCTACTATTTAGGATATCTCAATCTACTTTCAAATCCCCAAATGAACTTCTACTAAAACAGGAGTTCATAATCAGAATGAATTACAAGTACAATGATATCTAGATTAATAGTTGGGAAGGGGGGAGGTGGGGCAGTTGTCATATAATACAAAAAAATAGATATGTCAAGTTGGATTGAATAACTGCCATACAATTTTGTTCTCCTGCATGATTCATTTACAACAATTTGTTTTTCTTTTATAAATGTAATGTTTCCTGGGAGAAATATCAATAGTTTAAACATATTTGTGGACTTACACCCAGTAAATAAGATCGATTGGTCGATCTGTAATTGAAAAACAAGTCAGAAAAAATCTTGGAACAAGCAGGATTTTTTTCTGACTTGTTTTTCAATTACAGATCAATCAATCAATCTTATTTACTGGGTGTAAGCCACAAATATATTTAAACAATTTGTTTTTTCTTTGTTCCTTATTATTCTTCAGGCTGTCAAAGAGAATGGTGGATTAGATATATTGGTATCTAATGCTGCAGCTAATCCTTTCTTTGGTAATATATTAGATGTAAGTTTCTTACTTTTGTTGTTATCTGTGTTTTTGACTTAGTATGTATTACAGATTTCATTGGTAATGTCTTCGAAGGATAATGGATCCATATAAAATGAAACCTGTATTTAAAGACCGTTTAAGGGAAATATGAAACATGGTCTTTATAGACAGGTGGTCTTTGACGTTATGTACAGGTTCTTTTAGAACAGGTTTCAATGAGATAGGATTATTCAAGAGAAACTGAGAATGTGGTCTTTATAGACAGGTGGTCGCTAAAGCAGGTTTGACTGTATTGCCACTCTGAACTCAGGAGGAAAATAGCATCAAAACAACACCAAACAAAAGGGATAGCATCGGGAGATTTGAATCAAACCTTTGCAGAATTATTTTCAAATAAAAGAAGATGGTTCAATTGTAGCACTTGACTAAGTTCATGAACGTGTGTAGTAATTGTAATTAAAAAAAAGAGAAAAGCCTCTAGCGAAATTAACATCATTTTCTACGATGGTCAATCTATATAAAACTTGAGACACTATGAGACTTTATGATTTTCTTTATGGAAGGTTTGTAATTTGTAGGTTGTGAAGAGCTAATTGTGCAATAGGTGTTTTTTTTCCCTACTCATTGTATTTCCCTTGCTTTTAGTATATTTCTGCACATAGTACATGCAAACTTTGAAATGTTTCTCCTTATTATTCTTTTCTTTTCCCCAGTGTGATGAACAAGCCTGGGACAAGGTAAGCTTCTTTTTTTTTCCCATTTAATATCGGGTCAGAATTATTGAGTGGAGTAATTTACAGAATATTCTGATGTGCTGACCAAGATGAGAAGGTCAAGCGGTTCACAATATATATGAAAATAATATCAGAAAATAAGGATATGAGATGAAAAAATATTCAATTTACGTTTGCTTGTAATCAAATGTATACCTTAGATTAGGATGTTTGTGGTATAAGACTATGGACAATTTTCCAAGATATTCTATGGAGAAATAAGACGAGATGTTACATGTATAATGGAAATACGACTAAACCAAAATACAACAGAGCATTTAGAAAGAGTCCTGAAAAACAGTTCAGGACAAGGCAGACGAAGACTGAAATTAAAGTAGCTTGTGTATTACTTTTATAGATTTATCTTGTGTTCCTTTCTGCTAGATATTTGATATCAATGTCAAGTCAACATTTCTTCTAATCAAGGAGAGTGTGCCACACATGGTCTCCAGAGGGTGAGTTCAAAGGTCACGAGACTCATGCTCTGGGGGGTGTTTCACAAAGACTAAGATCGACTTTAAGTTGGACTTAACTATGGCAGGCCATCCGTGGCCACTGGTTGCTGTCCCCATTGGTCTCTCAATTATGATATTTAGATATTATTTTCTCCTTCAATAATGAACTATCAAAAAAGGTAAAAGGTAAAATCTGTAGATTTGTGGCAACGATGTGTACGTCCCTTGATAAACCAATGCCAGAAATAGTTAGAGGAACTAAAGGCATGAACGGCCTGCCATAGTTGAGTCTAACTTAAGAGTCGATCTTATTCTTTATGAAACACTCCCTTGGTGACGATTGCTTCCAAGTCAATATCCTGGCATTAACCAAATTCCTAACTCCAACCATGGACCTAACACAATATCTAAAGCTACAGTCCCATATACGTCCCGGACCGTCCCGGACCATCCCGGACCCCATCCGGGGTGATCCGGGATTCGGTCCGTGTTGACACCGTGTTGGCACCGGGGTGGTCCTGGATGGTCCTGGATGGTCCTGGATGGTCCTGGGCGGTCCGGGAGTCGACCCCGGATGTTTTTGATGGTCAAAAACTGCCGGGGTGGTCCGGGACGGTCCGGGACAATAGTTTGATCCGGGGTGATCCGTGTAGCCACCGTGCTGGGTCCGGGTTCATCCGTAGTGGCGCCGGGGCGGTCCGTGTTGATCCGTAGCAGTCCGGGAGTGAGTTATTGACCCCGGATCACCCCGGCGCCCCTACGGATGATCCCGGACCCAGCACGGTGGCGACACGGATCACCCTGGATGATCCGTGTTGGCACCGGGATGGTCCGGTGTCATCCGTGTTGGCACCGTGTTGGCACCGGGGTGGTCCGGGACGGTCCCTGGCGGCTCCGTGCTGGGTCTGGAATGATCTGTACTGCTGCCAGGGCTATGCCCGGACGGTCCGGGGCGGTCCGTAGTGGTACCGTGTTGGGTCCGGGGAGACGGTCGGCGGTTGCGATTTTTTGAACAAAACATCCCGGACCATCCCGGATCACCCCAGACCATGGTCCGGGATGGTCCGGAGTGGTCCGTGCTCGTCCGTGCTGGTCCGGCTTTATATGGGACTGGGGCTTAACCCAAACTCTTATACCTCAGCCATACCAAAGAAAACCAACACCAGACCGACAACAGACCGATCAAACACATTACCTTGAAAGGCCAAAACTTGGACGGTGTGGATTTGGTGTGGAGTCGGTTCTGTGGTTTGACTGAGGAATTATGCTAACCATAATGTAAATATAAAACCATATTGCAACCCTAATCCTAGCCTTTATTTGTTGCAGGAGCATATGTTTGAGCGGAAACTTTTAAGGAAGAAGTGCATAAATGCAAGACTGATATGCTTTTAAAGATTTTATTTTTGTTGTTGGTTGTACCTACTGAAATTAAGGTTTTAAAGTTTGAATAAAAGTAACCTCCCTTTCCCAAAAAATGATAATAATAATAACGAAATGAAATACATCAACCAAAAGACAAAGAAACAAACTTAAAAAAACTTCGAAAATTTGTAACCAGCCAATTTTAGCAAATTGATTGAGCAAATAAAAAAAATAAAAAAACATCTTTATAAGTTTAAAACATAAAAGGAATTGGGATGTTAAGTTAAACTTATAGAACGATGCAAATAATTTTTCTTTTTGCAGGACTAATTGTAGGTCATCTATGAATACATGGACTTTGATGTTGCTCCTTATCTTTTGATAAAACTCATTGACTCCTACTACCTCTAGTACACATCTTTAGAAAATATTGTCATTGACCCCAGTTTATCTGTCTTTGTGGTTTTATGACAATTTAATTGTTTTATTTCAGAGGAGGATCTATTGTTGTAGTCTCATCAATAGCAGGGTATATGCCCTTTGAGGTAAGTATAGATAAATGCAAACAACAAATATAAGATAATCTGCAATGATGACCACAATATGTCTAAAGCCTATTGTTGGTTATACTTGTAGTATTAATTATTATTATGAATGGCATGGAGAGTAGTTGTATTTTCTTCTGAAAAGAGGAAAGAACATTTATGTAAATTATCATGAAAGGAATAGAGACAGTGATGTTCAAAAACTTGACAAGTAGAATGGAATTAACAACATTCTGTGGTTGAGGAATACATCACTCCAGGATTTTATTGTATTTCTAAGTTCCTTTGTCATGAACATATTATTCAATAAATGTTCAAATGGGCAGTCTGTGGACCTGTACTATTGGTTACAATTGCTTGTCACATGCATCATTAACTTAAGGCTTGGTTTTAGCATACTTCGCCATAGTGAAATAAAATGTTATAATTTGGGATAAGTAGGTCAAAGGTCAAAGCTCATAGTGGTTAATATACATGAAGTAAAGGCTTTTAAAGCTTATCACTATATCAATAGCTATTTTAAGCTTTTTAGGTGTGAACTTAAAAGTTGTATCTAGTATGCATCTTTGGAGGGAGACAGGTAATCAGCTTTTGTGATTGTCAGGTCAAAGGTCAAAGGTTGTCAAGATAATTTTACATGTAATTATAGGCTTTGTTGTCATCATGTTTGATATGTCCAGAATAAATCAATCCATGATCTTAACTGAATTTAGACATACATGTACATAGACATATTGGAGATGCAGTCTCTTTTGTCTGGTTGTAATTTATCAAGACAAAAGTAGACGACAATGAAATTGCCTCCATAGCTTGACAATATATATAATTATATATATATATTTTGATCTGTCTTTATCTTGTAACTGGATATAATTACATTCTCTCCTTTCACAGTTATTGGGACCGTACTCTGTCAGTAAGACAGCCCTCTTGGGTCTAACTAAGGCACTCACTCCACAGCTTTCAGATATGAACATTAGAGTCAACTGTGTAGCGCCAGGTTTAGTCAAAACCAAATTTAGCTCTGCCGTAAGTAACTCTGATTTTAATTATTAACAAATTTGAGTTGGGAAAGGATAAACTATGAATATAATCGAAATAACATCGATTAATGTATAAATGAGTACATGAAAATATTGCTTTTATAACATTTTAGTTGACAAAGAGGGATCCTGGTTTAAAAGTTCAACCTTCTTTGACTGATATAATTTAGGTTACCTTTTGTGAAATTAGTTATGTTTTCCAACTGTTGACATTTACTTGAGATCTTAGCGATTGATATACTGTGTGTAAATCAAATAAATAACTCTATTGAAAGAACCATTTCTGCATCTAGGAAGCACATTGTTTTACTTTAAAAAAGTATGAATAGTGCATGTACTATGTAGTACAATTGTTGACATTATGCAGTGTCCATTAATTATTTATTTCCAAGAAAAAGATAAAGTATAAAGTAATGCTTAGTGAATTGAATTTGTTGTATTTTTCATACAGTTACTTTCAACGGAGGAGAGTACCAAGCTGGCCTTGAGTGGCATTCCTATGAAACGGTAAGTTGTCTTTAATAAGATGAGTTAACAACTTGACATCATAATTCATAATGATCAATAAATTGTATTTGGCCGGTTCAATATCGTCTTCCTCAAACATTAAATAGAGTGATATCATTATTATTATACAAATAACGCACGTCCCAGAGTGCAATAGCGGTGAATGCAGTACGCGCGAGGTTTCTTTAGATTGGTGCCGCTCTGTGCAACGAGCCGCTTGCGGCGAGTTGACAGTGCGAACCATCTGAAGAAACCGAGCGAACACTGCATTTACGTTTCGCACAACAGGGTCAAGTGCGTTATTTGTTTTATAAAATAGCGACACAAACAGCAACAAACAAAAGTTTAGATCTTAAGTATACGAGAGTTCGATCTAGATCTAGAGTTATGTTGGTTCTAGAAATAAAATGAGGGTCTAAGACCTTGCAGGCTTACCAAAAAGTCCACGGGATTCATTGTTTGATTAAAAATAGAATGCATAGGGTGTCTAGAGACAAGTCTACTTCAGACAGCTGAAATTTCTGGCTTCATTATAAAATCCAAAAGTCAAAACGGGTCTAAATCCAAGGCAAAAGTAAAACAAAAATTTGCTTTCTAATAATACCCTGTTCTAGCTAGAGCTAAGCTACGCGTACGCTGCGCTAGGGATCGATGGATATGGAGCGTACAATATTAGCTACGCGTAGCCTATAGCCTACAATGCACTCGAGGGAGCGTACTAGTACTACGCGTACGCGCGCGCACTGGATCTCCATGGTCACGTACGCGCCGTGCAATATAACTTTTTGTTGCGCTTTTTCTGCACTCATTTCTGCAAAATCGTGCTTGCATCAAAAATTTGTCAATGCCATGTGACGCGTATTGACCAATCACGATGCTTAAAATACTAGAGCCATTTTATAAATGGAGTTATACTACTACTAGTACCTCGTAATGGAAAACATGCATCTTCTAATGAAATACAATGGATTACAAATTATTTTAAAAAACATTTTCAAGTGAAGATCATGCCGTAGGTTTTACAATATTTGTGATGTATTATTATTCTTTAATTGGTCATAATGATAACTAATAAATCTTTTTATAATTCTGTGGGTCCCCATAAAAGCTTCATATAAAAACTGCCATTATAATATAAAAATATGTATTTGATGAATCTCTTTTGCCTTAGTGTAAGCAAGTCCTTTTGATTCATGAAATGTTGGCTTAGGCATACTATTCCTTTGTACATATGTAGGGTAAAGGGGAGGGAATAGCCCAATGGATGTTTGCCATCATCTCCAAATGTAAAGTCCAAGGTCCAGTTTTAAATCTAACAAAGTGATTATTAGTCTATAAAACAGACCATGGTAGCATGTTTGCAATGTGCTGAATCAAGGTCATGTAATAATCATGGTATCCTCTACTTTGTGTGCTAGAAGTCTTTCAGATGTTTCAGGTGTGGTTTGGAGGGGGAGGGGTAGACAATCAAAATGGGGGCAGTTCGGAGAGTAAATAGTTTCGGTCTTGGGAAATTATGAATTTCTAAATGTATTTCCATATTTCTGTTATATGTACTTTTTTTGTTCATCTGCCTTAAATATGTTTACGATTTCATGACACTATTTTAGTTTACCAGTACACTATTCAGTAGTTCTTGATTCATCAAGTAATTGTACAAAATGACATGAGGCTGCACTCCATCTCTCTGTACCATCTTTAATTTGATGCAACATGGTAGATTCAAAGATGCTCACAATACTTGCACAAATACTTCTTCATATTAGATTAGATGAGTAAGAGGTACATAAAATGATGTGTGATGAGATATGATTATTAATGTCCTATCTGTCATCCTCCCACTCTCTCTTTCTCTATCTCACCCTCTCCCCCGCCCCCTTCTCTCTCTCTCTCCTTCCACCCCTTCCTCCTTCCTCTCTCTCTCTCTCTCTCTCACCCTCTCGCTTGCTTGCTCTATCTCTCTCATTCTACAGAGCTGGAACTCCCGATGAGATTTCAGGAATAGTATCTTTCCTGGCTTCCGATGATGCTAGCTACATCACCGGAGAAAACATACTGGTAGCAGGAGGGGCTCCATCAAGACTTTAATCATATTGATATCATCATATCATATATTCCATAGCATACTGAGAGGGACAGTTGTGACACGTGAAGGCGTACGTTATCCAAGGTCAATTCATAGAGCTCCAAATTGTTCCCTTCCACATACAATCTCTATTTGGAGCTTCAAAAATTGACCTTTGATCCCCCGTACGCGTGCGTGTGTCACAACTATTTCTCTTGATACGCTATGATACAGTGGAACCATGATATAACAGAAACCTTAAAAATTGCCAATCATGAAGATTACGTTCTCCATCAGGTATCTTGTTTTATCTGGATTTAAAGAAATAATAAATAAATATTAAAAAAGAATATAATCAAGCTGGGACCAGCATAGTAATATTGTTATAAACAGTGGAACCTTTTTGTAAAGAACTGTGTAAAAATTAATTCTACCAGTAATTTTAAAATGGTAATTTTTCCAGTCGCATTTCTTTGTATTCTATTGTTTTCTAGCCTTCCATATAACAAGATTTCAAACAAGGTAATGTAGTTGGTCCCAAGGAGTTCTATTTATATTTTTATGAGGTTGCGCTATACATGTACCTGGTATTTTGTTATCTCAAAGCTTTTTATATCAGGGTTTCACTGTACCTGTACTTGTACACGTATGCTGATGTTCATTGCTCATTATAAAGCCATTCCATGGATTAGACAGGGGCAGAAATTGTCACTTTTTTGGCTTTCCAGGCAATTAACCATTTGTGAAATATATTATTTCCAATCAGATGCAACATAATTTTCACTTGAAATCAAAGGAATTGATTTATAGTCGGCTCTATGAAGCATGTACTGCAGAAAATAACAAGTTTTAAGGAATACATTTTATAAGTGCATGCAGATGTTTGGATTTTACCCAGGTAGTGGATGTGCTTCTTGTGATGAGTAGTGCTTTTCTGATCATATGAATATCAGGAGAGCCTTGGAATAAATTAGAGGATTAGCAAAACCATGACACCATAGTCTTGTTGTATATGTTGAAAAGGCATTAAAGCCCTCTGATAATATTTAACAAAACAAGGACATGGTGTCAAAGAACAGGACAGGACCCCAATATCTAATTATTTCATGAAGATTTAGCATGATTCCCTTATTCTTTGTATGACAAAGAAATAAACATGGAACACAGAAACCTAGAATTGTGCCCCACATAGTATTTCATAATTCATATCTGGAGCTCTATTTCAAATGCATCCTTTTATGGGAAGTACCTTATTTTGTGAATAATTTTCAAAAACCAGAGATTCTAGTATATTTTTAGAATAGACTGCGATAGCTTTTTCGATAAGAGACAACTCATCCATCACTACGGCAAACACATTTATTTTCAAGTCTTGTGTTTGGAATACTGTATCAAAGATGCGCAAATAGTAACAATGGAGTGGTAGATTGAGTTAATGTAGTATGAAGATATACACCAAGACCTCTTGTTATTGCCAGTAGCACACATATTATTGCATTACCATAAACAGGGGGAACCTGTCAGGTTCTCAAAAGACAAAAAACAGGTATTTTATGAAAAAATATTTTGAGTTAGTAAGACGATCGAGACAAAATTATGTATTTTATGAGAAAATATAAGCAGGTTATTAAGATAAGGCTGGTAAATGGTAATAACCTCAAATATTATGTATTTTATTTGAAGTACATACATTTATTTTATACTGTAAAAGTTCTTCCCAATTATGTACATGTACACAGAAAATGTGACGTAATGTCACATATCTGGCATAAGGAACAAGAGATGCGACTCCCACCTGTGTTCTTGTACCCTAAGTGTGATTCACAGAATTGTGATGCACAGTGCATACATATATGTACAATATGGCTTTGTGCAAATGAAGGCAAACATCTTGTATAGTGCTAACTGCTAAGTGATACCAAATGCTGATCCAAAAGCAAAACCATTGGATAAGCTGCATTATAACTGAAATAAAGTTTGATAGATTTTGAATTATGTTATCATGCCATGATGCTTAATGAAGTAGTTCTTAGAATCGATATTGTGATTTTGTATTATTTTGTAAATGAATATATTGGCAAAGCCTTCTTAGAAATTATGCATATGATTAAACTTATTGACCATTGGATAGGTGGATCTCTACATTCTACCATCGTCCTATCAAGGGCCAATATTTTTGAAGCAAAATTATTTTTTCTAAAAAAAATTCCTCTTGGGAATGAACCAATATCTGTGGCACTTATTGTTAGGCTTTCTTGCAATTGGTCTCTCCGACCAAACGACATTTAAATAAGAGTATGCCAATATAAATACTTTTATCCTGTACCGTAATACCTCGCATATATATACATGTATGCTGCCTCATTTTCAACTATGAGATGAAAAGTTGATAATGTTAGATGTGATTTATTATGATATACAGAAATAAAAACTGAACTTTGTTACAACAATGAATTCCTCAAAAAAGGTTTGTCTTTCTTCTGTGCTTCTGTGTATCTTCATTTAAACATTTTTTTTCACATGTATTACATAGCTCCACCTCTATATCTAGTGTTCAAAGGGAAGCCTTCCAATTAGTATATTTCAGTTTTGATTGTAAGATAACAATTACTGGTATGCTTTAGTTTTCAGACTTTGCTAAATGTAGAATACATCTAAGTACTGCATGCATAGTTGCACATCATCAACAAAAACTGGACAAAATGAAAGAAAAAAAAGTGGCCACAATTAAAATTTATTTATTTACCCATTTATTTTTCAAAGAAAGTTCATCTTTACTATCCTACACAAGCAAATATTCACAGTAATTTAGTAAGATATACTGTTGGATCAACATACACAATGAGTGATTTCAAGTCGGGTGTTTAGGTCTGGTGTTAGTGTTTAAAAAACACTAACACCAGCCCTAAACACCGAAATGGAAATCAGCTGGTGTTAAGGCTTTGACCTCTGAGTCTGAATATTGTCAACTTCCCGTTGCTAGTGTTATCAATTTTAGCCCCAAAACTTGTTTTGGGTTATTCGGGATACGTGACAAAGAGTATGTTCTTAATCTGATAGTATCATAATATTGATATCATGTCTGTCATGGTTTTGTGAAACGGTTTATCCACTTCATGACATCTCCGTAGGTCCCCGACAAAGATATGACTGTCATGGAGTTGGTTTCATGAAACGGGCCCCTGGTGTACCAACCACATCAGATTGGCCACATGAACATATGCTGTTTTTTTTTTTAAGGATTGGTACTTTGATACTTGCATTTCATACAAGTAGGAATGTGCATACTGTAACTGTATCATCCTTAGTGTTATAAATGCCGGTCAGTTCTTTGGTGTTGGTTTGAAAATGCCTAGAACTACCTTTAAGCCTGAAGTCATCAACAATATTGTGACATACAGTTTTATATCCTGGTTGACAAGAACAGATCACTTTTGAAATGAATGGCACAAAAATTTAACATAAAAACAATTAACATCAATACAAAAAAATACATCCAAAAAAATGAATGGCAATCCAGTAAATCTCCTAGCCTAGCATCACCCTCTTTCTACCTCGTTGTCTTACTTCCTCCAGCTTCTTCAACACCTCTCCAGACTTCTTGTAGTTCTCCGCATATACATCAAGAACTGTCTTAAACAACTCTTCTGTGTTCGGGTGTGAGCTTAGAAAAGCCCTCTCCAAGACGTAGAGATCAACCCCTTTATCCTCCGACATATGCGATATCTGACTGAGTCCAAAATCGATCATTATCAGATGCGATTCCTCGTAGGGTTGACGCAGGAGCATGTTTGAGGTCGTCAAATCCCCATGAATGATGTCCACACTGTGCATGGATGCTAGGGTCGTTCCGATTTTTGTGGTGAGTGACACCAACTTTTCGTCATCGTTGGATGCCCCGGAGTTCTGAATCTGTTGAATGTACTCTCGGACTGTGAGGGAGTTCTCTATGTATTCCATGTGGATGGAATGAGTCTCATTGTCGACAAAGTATACCACAGGTGTAGTGATTCCTGGAAATTAAAAATTAAAAAGACATACACGTATGTATGTGTATAATCATGCATGGAAAACACAATGCTTTTAAGCTCTTACCTGAATAAATAACATATATTTTTAACACTCTTCTTACTACAACTGTTTTTTGTTTTTTGGGTAATAATTTTTTAAAGGGGGTGTCTAGATGTACACACTTTACCCATCTTTTTCCTCTCTCCTAGCTATCTACTCTTGTGCTAATCTCTCTCTCTCTCTCTCTCTCTCTTTCTCTCTCTACATGTATATTCTGTTTTCAAAATATTTTGGGTGAATTTTGTATCAAAAGAATTAAACTACACTAGATCATGGGTTCCAATTGCAGAGGCAGATCCATTCTGATCTAAGCCTAAGGTGGATAGAATTTTTTTTTTAAAAGCTTGCCCATTCAACATGGTGGAAAACTCGGTTCCATGTATGAATCTATAATTGGTATGTAACACCCAGCCATGAACCTGCCCTATAGTAAATCTCTCACTCACCAGCCTTCCTGCATTTGACGATCGTCCTGACTTCTTGTCCAGTGCGCTTCTGTGAAAGCTTAGCGTCCAGCTTAGGATGTCTGTAAGACTTCTTGAATCTCTGCTTCACGATGGAGCTACGACCCATGAAAGTGCTGAGGTAAATACGGGCTTCTGCTCCCTGCTTCAAGAGAGTGAGCTTTGACTTGGAGGTATCGCCTTCCAGCGTTGCTTGGTCGCAAGTCACAGCCGATGCCATATTCAGGAAAATGTACTAATTTGACAGAATAAAGAAAAGATATAAAAACAAATTTGTGTGAACATGCAACACAATTCATGGCAATGGGTTGCACATCGATTATGATACCATGAAATTTATAATATTATAAGGGGATTCACTAGGTACAGACAGGAAGGATTAGATCTCAGACAGGAATTGGGTTAAAACACCTTTAATAAGGCGACAACGGCCTTAGAAACAACAATCAGAATCTTACAGACAATCGTCCATTTTCCCTTCTCTCGATCCCTATCCCGATCCTATCGGTATCGGTATCGGTTATCACGATATCAATCCCTATACTCTCCCCCACCAAAAATACCCTACGGGGTTTTTTCAAATATTATTCAAACTTTCCAAACTGCTCATAAAACAAGCCAAATCTCGCCCGAGACATAAACATGTGAAGCAACAATATTGCAACCAAGCGCGCGTACAGACAAAACAGACGACCACCAGTTCTCTTAATTTGCTGTGATCGCTATCGACTCTTTCTATGTTGAGTTCAGGGTAAATCTATACACTCAGTTCGCTTGTCTGCGCAAGATACCATCAGTACTCAAAAAATGTACACTATAAGAATAACGAACACCGCACCCCAAAGGATAGCTTTTCCCCGCAAAACAGAGATGCAAAAGACATAATGCCAAAAACCAACAAGAAAAAACGTCCAATACAGATTATCGTCTGAACATGTTCAAACATATCCATGAATACCTTTTCAAAAAAAAATCAATATAAGTAACACAGCACCAGCACAGCTGAGTGCTCTTTTGTTTGACTTCTTTCTAAAAGAAATAACCCTTAGACAAATTTGTAATTTAGCCCTACCTGCATGACTAAAGTGTAGGATGAACGACAACTAAACATATACTTTGTAACCTCTATTAATTTAGATCCGTTCAGCAGGTCCGGCAAAAAACATTTAAATATATATAACAATATATATATATATATTGTTATACCCAATTTCAGGTCAGATACAGTGTTTACCAAAGTGTAGGATGTTAGCAAAACTAACATCTGTATATGTGTAAATTATAAACTACACTCAATTGGTAGTCCTTTTGTTTTGTTTTTTCTTTTGATACACAAATCCTGTGTACATACTGTATAACAATTTCATGTGCACAAAATTCAGTGTACATGTATAACTCTGAGTAAAAACACTAGATGCAAAGACGGAAATTTCGCAGGGAATCACAAGTTTATATACAGCTCCAATTTTCAACAATTTCCAACCGGTTGTATTTATCCTTTAACTGTAAAGATAAGGATCCGACATGTTAATATTATAATAGTCATCAACAATTCTGAAGAGTGCATAATTCTGCACGAGCCAGAATTAAAGCACATGGGCACGCACCAATATAAATGGTTGACATTAAACATACAACATCAGTTGAAATAAGAGTCTGTTAGAATCTATATTAAGAGTCCAGATCAATTAAACTTAGCGTCCATTTAGTTTCTATCGCGATCCATAGCCCAACTGTGACAGTCCCGCTCTCGATCAAACTGCAATCTTACTCGGCTATAGAGGTAAGTCAATGTAATCGTGAGTCGCGAACTTTCAACCAGTCCTGATCCAATATGCTACAATAATCGACAATTTTAACAGCGTTGACAACATGCGAAGTCTATGTTCGAAGTAATTAGCACCTTTTCAATTGGTCCACATGAACAATGCGAGTTACTTTCTTGTTGGCAGCGTTCACCACAAGGAAATTCACTGGGGTTAGTTTCTTCTGCACAACAAACGGCCCAGTCCATCGTGGTGCTAGCTTAGCTGAGAAGTTCTTTTTCGCATTTGACAGAGGTTTAGTCTTCACCATGACTTGGCTTCCTTCAGTGATGCGGCACTCATCACGGCTCTGGTCGTAGTATTGTTTGGAGCTACTAACAGCGCGTCGACGATTGTGTGCGATTTCTTCTTGCGTAGGAATGTCTTTGTTCCCCTCAGTCTGCAGGCGGTTAGTCAAGGGAGAAGTCAAGCGCCGTCCAAACATAACTACTGATGGTTCTACACCAAGTGTGTCATGACTACTGCTGTTCAGGGCAAACGCGAGTTCAGCGAGATGAACATCCCACTGTCGATGGTCAGATCCGGTGTAAGCTTGAAGCATGGCCTTGATGTTACGATTCACCCTTTCAACCCAGTTCGTTTGGGGGTGATATGGCGTGATGAAGATCTGCTCTATCCCCCAGTCCGTGCAGACAGCTCGCAGAACCTTCCCTCTGAATTGGGGGCCATTGTCCGAGAGCAGGGCTCCTGGAGGTCCATATCTGCAGAACAGCTCCCTCACTAGAGTGGTTGCAACCGACTGGCTGGTAGCTGACTTCAAAGGCAGAATCTCCACAAACTTTGAGAAATGGTCGACAGCCACCAGAATATACTCATGCCCAGCATATGACTTTGGCAAAGGCCCCATGAGATCTACACCAACCTTTTCCCAAGGCCTCGTGGAGGTACTAGACAACATCTTCCCTTGACGTCTCTGGTAAGAAGGCTTTGTTTGAAGACAAACCTTACAACTGCGAATAAAGCTTCTTACAGACTGCGACATACCACTCCACCAGAGACCCATTGACTTCAACCTTTGAAGTGTCTTCTTTCTCCCAAGATGCCCAGCTATTGGCTTGCAATGACACTCAACTAACACTGCATTCTGAAGTACCTTGGGGATAACTACACATTCATTCTTATACAACACCATTCCCTTCAAACTGAAATCTGAAATCTTCTGAACAGGACCTTGATCCTCCCCACCACCATTCTTTTGCTTTTCAAGGATTTGAATGATTGGCAAAAGATCTGGGTCACTCTGTTGTGCCCTCAGGACAGAATCCTTTGTCAAATCCAAAGGAAGAACGACATCCGTGGCCTCTGACTTGCCAACACAAGATGGGCAAGAGTATTTGTCTACCTCCTCCGCCTCTTGAGAACCAATATGGACACAAACCTGGTGATACCACTTATCACAATCATCACATTGTACCCAACTAACCGACTCATCATCCGGGGAAATGCAATCACTGGCCGCACATAAGTCCTTTTCATGTCCGTCATAGACTCGATCCGACAAAACCCTGTTTACAACTCCCACCAAGGGGGCAACACCTTTCTCAGGAATCCTAGATAGTGCGTCCGGGACATGATGTTGCTTTCCAGGCCTGTATATCACCTGAAACCGAAAATCCTGAAGCCTCAGAATCCAACGAGCAAGTCGCCCATTTTGCTTCTTCTTCCGAAATAACCAGCAAAGCGCCTGGTGGTCCGTTATTACACGACACTCTCTACCTTCCAGATATGGCCGCCATTTCTCTAGGGCCCATACTACAGCCAAACACTCCTTCTCAGTAGTACTATAATTCCTTTCTGCAGCAGACAAAGACCGACTCGCATAGGCGATAGTTCTCGTCCCAGACGGTTGCTGCTGGATCAGGACTGCACCGACCCCAACATTGCTGGCATCTGTGTGTACAGCAAACCTGGATTCTTCATCAGGGTAGCCTAGTATTGGCTCAGTGAGGAGGCTCTCCTTCAAGGCCTGAAAAGCACGAGTGCAGTCAGCAGTCCAATTCCAGGGAACACCTTTCTTCTTCAATCCATGAAGAGGTGCAGCAACCTCTGAGAAGCTAGGAATGAATTTCTGATACCATCCGGCCATCCCAAGGAACCTCTCTAATTCCTTGATCGACCTAGGTTGGGGATAGTTAACAATGGTAGACACCTTCTCGGGGTCCATCTTGAGTCCATTTGAGCTGACAACATGGCCAAGATATTTCATTTCTTGGCAGACAAACTGACATTTCTCAGTATTTACGGTCAGACCCGCTTGTCGCAAGCAACCAAAGATCTCCTGGAGATCAGAGATGTGCTGCTCAATATCCGGAGAGAAACACACAATGTCGTCCAAGTAGACATAGCAATTTCGCCCTATCAGGCCATCAAGCACCTTAGACATCAACCGTTGGAAACTGGCAGGACCATTCACCACACCGAAAGGAAGGACCTTGAAGTGGAATAGACCCCTATGACAAACAAAAGCAGTCTTCTCCTCATCCTCACCTGCAACGCCCATCTGCCAGTATCCACTGCGCAGATCTAATGATGAGAAAACCGAGGCACCATGCAGAGAGCTCAAAATGTCATCCACTGTAGGCATGGGGAAGGCATCAATCTTTGTCACTGTATTCAATTTCCGGTAATCGACACACATCCTGTACTTCCCGTTCTTCTTAGGAACCATCACTACAGGAGCGGCCCAGGGTGAATCTGAAGGCTCAATCTTCCCCATGTCCAGAAGCTTATCCAACTCTTCATCAAGAGCTTGTCTTTTCTCAGGACTCACCTTGTACGGGTGAGAGCGGATGGGGGAAGCCCCTCCTACATCAATTCTATGAATAGCCATGTTCGTATGACCAGGTACCTCACTAAACACAGTTGGGAAGTCTTGAAACACCTGATCCAATTTCTGTCTATCTGTTTCAGTTAGATCAAGTTTCTTCATCTCATCCTCAGCGTGGGGATAAGTATCGACTTCTTCTCCAACATGTGACATCTCCTGCCCTCCATTCAACGAGAACTTAACTGGCCGCTCATTGGCCCCATTACTACTTGTGCTATAACTACGACTGCCAAAATCTATGATAAGTTTCACCTTTTCAGCAAAATCAGCACCAAGGAGGACAGGTACTGGGAGCCTACCAACCACATGAAAGACCTCAGTCGCAGTGCTGCCTCCTAGACCCACTTGCAGGGATGCTAAACCATCAGGCACTAAGGCGGTTTCATTGATCATGCCTAACACCCCTTCAGTTTCACGAGTAACCTCTACCCCTAACTCCTTACACAATTCAAAAGTGACCAGGGAAACCTCTGACCCCGAGTCCAGCAGGGCTTGGGTCTTCACCACTCTGTCATCTAGACCCTGAACAACAACATCTGCAATTGTAGCATCACCCCTATCCTTTGCAATGAAATTGCACCTTGGTGACGGTTCTCGAGTAAAGCCCTGTGGAGGTCCTCCCTGGAAACCCGACCCTGTGGCCCCCGGAGGTACCGGACAATTGGCAATTCTGTGCCCGAGCTGGCCACACCGGTAGCAAGCAGCATTGAAGGATCTACGTCCTGTGGGGTTACTGCTTGCACCAGTCCGTCGTGGAGTGGGGGGATCACTCCCTGAGGTTGTGTTACCCGCATTCGCCCCTCTCTGGATTACTAATTCGTCCGCCTTGCGCGCAACTACCATGAGAGATGTGGCTTGTAGCTCCCTCAGCTTTAACCTCAATACTTCATCTTGTACCCTCTCTAAGAATTGGTCAATCATGACCAGATTGAGCCCTTTAGAGACTTCAGGCATCTCTACTGCCTCCTGGGGTATCTCAACCCACTTCAAAAAATAATCTTGTAAATAACTAGCGAATTCTTCGTAACTTTCATTGGCCTTCTTATGTTCTTTTTTGAACTTTATTCTGTATGCCTCCGGAGTGAGGTGATACCTTCTCTTTATGGCCAGGACAACCTCATCATAGTTGTTTTGTTCTCTATTACTCAGGGCGTGGAATGCTTGCTGAGCTCTTCCAGTAAGATATGGTTCTAACAGCCGAGGCCATTCACTTTTTGGCTTGTTTGCTGCCAGGGCTAGTCGCTCAAAAGTGCTAAGGTAGCACACCATATCATCATCGTTACTTAGCTGATGTAATCCCTTTAACGGAGGACCAGTTTGTGCAGAGCTACCGATTGCAGCAGACAGTAAGGATTTGCATAGTTTCTCAGTCTCATGATGATGAGAATCTTCAAGGTGCTTCATGACCCGCAAAAGGTCATCCACACCCACACCTGTATTTTTTGGTTCATCCTCTACCAGCTTAGGCAAATCACATAAACATGAGATCCGCTCTTGCTTGGTCTTTACAGCATTGGTATCAATATGATTCAATTCACACAAGTGTGCTATGTGCTCAGCTGTAAATCTGCCGAGATATGCTGATCGGTCTGTCATGGTTAATTTTATCTTTTATTAAGCACTGAATATTATACTAGACTAGTCTAGATCTAGTTTAAATTTAATTTAGTGACCTATTGAACGTGTGTGTTTTAGTGTATGGTGTATGGTTAGTGAGAGTGGTCTAGACTTCTAAATCTACTATTTTAATCAAACTTGTTTTTTATTTAGTCTAGTCTAGACCCTAGGCCCCCTATGTATTTATTTATTTTTCTATTTTATTTTTAATGTTACTTCAATACTAGACTACTTGTTTAATAGCTACCTTAACTTTGATTAGTCTATCTGTAGAGTCTAGATCTAGACCCTAGATCTACTACTAAATCAACAAGCACTCGGCCTATAGGCCTGCACAACAAAAGTGGGCAACAGTCACACACTGCATGAAACAATCGTGTCAATTAATTTCTCACCCAATCCTTAGATTTCCAACAACAAAAAACCATAGCACAAAGAAATCCTGCCGATTACGCCAGTATAAGGGGATTCACTAGGTACAGACAGGAAGGATTAGATCTCAGACAGGAATTGGGTTAAAACACCTTTAATAAGGCGACAACGGCCTTAGAAACAACAATCAGAATCTTACAGACAATCGTCCATTTTCCCTTCTCTCGATCCCTATCCCGATCCTATCGGTATCGGTATCGGTTATCACGATATCAATCCCTATAATATAAATTTATTATTTATTATACTTATTAACTTAGATCTACTTATAGATCTACCTGCTAAATTATATAGACCTAGACCGAATTTTCTGTCTCTTTCGTTCGTTAGCCTCTTATTGGGGTAGGGTAGGCTCTCTCTCTCTAAAGAGAGAGCCGACCCTACCCCCAATAAGAGGCTAACGAACGAAAGAGACGGAAAATTCGGTCTAATATAGACCTAGACCTAGCTAGTAAGGTAAAATCTCGTAATTCATATTCATATAAATCATAATGCTGTACGTAGATCCAGTAGAAATAAAATGAATGAAAATAATATGTTACTGAATATTCTAGAGGTCTAGATCTAGGTCTAGGCCTAGATCTATATAGACTCTAGATCTAGACCTAGAATCTAGTCTACAAATAATAAACTAATACTAATAGAATAGATCTATGGGAACACTGAAAAGCATAAATATTAGGATGTGAAGATGGTGCACATTGCATTGATCATCTAAATTCAAATGACCAAGGTTCAATATCAATTTTTTTTTTAGTTTGAACTTTGAGCTCATCCCCCTTTTTTGCAGGCTCTAACAAAAGTTACATTGTCATTACTAAAACTGACAAAAAGACAAAACTTTATCCGTCACTAAAAACAGAGGCCTAACCACCTGACCTAGATCTAAACTAAAGAGTAGATAGATCTAGATCTAAGCTAATATTATTACTGCTGTTCTCAATCTTGCTCTTGGTTTAAAAATAATAGAAGCATGTCGGTGAAGTGCACAAAATAAGTCTCAATCTACCTGTCATTCAAGCTGTAGGCTAGCGGCTAGAGGCGGTCTACGTTCGGTCAGGTACCCGGGTAGATGTAGGCAGATATAGAGTAGACGTAGTCATGAGGTCAAGTTTGACCCTAGCAGACGCTATACCTAGACTCTTTCAATAATATGAAATGTAAAGAATTCTTTTTAGAGATAAAATATTTTGAAGAGCATTATGAAAAATATAATTAATTAAAAAATATATGTTGATAAACTAAATAACTACTTTTAGGAGTATAAACGATTTATATTTAATTTTACATGATTTATAGTACCATATGACGCGCGGAAAATCCTTCCCATCATACCTTGTATAAACAACTTCCTCTCTGATCGACACGTAGCGGATCGTGGTGTATTGTTTTCTGCTGTTGTGACCCCCAAAATAACACAAAATGTCTGTAAATCTGTTCACCGTGATCAATAAATTTTATGACGAATACACGTCGAGAACACCACAGAAGCTGAAAATAATTGATGCATACCTCACCTACATCCTCTTGACTGGAATTGTGCAGTTCGTCTACTGTGCTCTTGTTGGAACTTTCCCGTTCAACTCCTTCCTCTCTGGATTCATCTCCAGCGTAGGGTCCTTCGTGCTCGCCGGTGAGTTCGGGGGGTTACATGTTGAATGGCGGCTGAAAGCCTATATTATCTCCAAACAAGTTTTTGACTTTTTTCATGTAGTTTCACTTCATAACACCTAAATTATATGAATAATACTAGATCTACATGAATCATTATTTTGTAACATATTTATTATGTCTAGACCTAGCCTTAAGGGCTCCCTTGAAATGTTTTTTTATGATATTATTCAAGGGAGCCTTAACTGGCTCCCATACCCCTGCACGGAGAGGCATGTAAACAAAACCCAAAAGTGGTCCAAAATCACACTTTCGCGCACTCGACCAATATTGGACAGTGGCTTTGATAAATTTTGTCGTAATTTTGGTCTTAATTACCGCCTTAATTTCAAAATCGGATCTAAAAATAACAAAATAAGAGCAATTTTCTTACCAGACCGATACAGCTCAGCTCCCTTTTCACGTGTACCGTGTGAATTCACGATGTCTACACAATGGTGATGACCTCTGACTGGCACTTCCGTAATTGTGGGTAAATTGTGCTGCTTCCGTATAATGCGCTGTATGAGTGTAATTCAGCGCATTATACGGAAGCAGCACATTTATGAAGTGCCAGTCAGAGGTCATCACCATTGTGTAGACATCGTGAATTCACACGGTACACGTGAAAAGGGAGCTGAGCTGTATCGGTCTGGTAAGAAAATTGCTCTTATTTTGTTATTTTTAGATCCGATTTTGAAATTAAGGCGGTAATTAAGACCAAAATTACGACAAAATTTATCAAAGCCACTGTCCAATATTGGTCGAGTGCGCGAAAGTGTGATTTTGGACCACTTTTGGGTTTTGTTTACATGCCTCTCCGTGCAGGGGTATGGGAGCCAGTTAAGGCTCCCTTGAATAATATCATAAAAAAACATTTCAAGGGAGCCCTTAAGGCTATCTAGACCTATCTTATATTTATTATGTCTAGATCTAGATCTAGATCTAGAGTAAAGTACCCGGTTTTCGGCCACTTAAGACAAAATCCTATTTATTGGACTCTTTACTTCCTATTTATTATCATTTCTTGTTCAAATCATGAAGCAAATATTATTATTATTTAAACAAAAAAAGAATCCCCAAAAAAAATCACGAATTGCCATGACAATATTCATTTCAATTTTCACTGTTTTGGAGCCGGTTATCGGCCGAGCGTTTCAGTTTACGGCCGCATGTACAAAGTCAATAGGAAGCGCTCGCGCGCGCCGTGCGTTTCTGCGCTGATGTATAGCACAAGCGGGCGGAGCAGGTATCCCACGCCGGAGCTCCCGGGTGCTCGCCTGGCCGAATACAGGCACAGCGGTGATCGGAAGTTGGAATCTGAATTAGACGGACATATCGTGTGTGCGTCGCGGTGTGCGGCTGCATTGATTTAATACATGCGATGAGATACTTTTGAGCTTGCGACCAGCACAAAATCGGGCTCTATATCTGAAAAATACTTGAAATAAAGCTCATTTTATGGTACCCATATTTCTTACATACACGCGTAAGAAACTCGATTTTTCAGATTTGGGTAGCGGGACCGCCGATTACATCGCTAAAATGTGATATTTTAGGATATATTTTTCATTGCAAATGTGGTTCTTCAGTGACACTGGCATGGTATGGTATGTGTGGGATATGTGTTATGCTATTATGCGATGTATTTTAAAGTGATTTTACCATGTATCCAACCAATTGGCCGAAAACCGGAGCTGACCGATTACCGGGTACTTTACTCTAGATCTATCTTTCTAAATTCATATTTTATATTTTTAATCACCATGAATAGGGAGGCCAATGCCCGGGCGTAAGGCTTCTACGCCTACGATTTGTGCGCTCGTCGCCCACTTCAAAAAATTAGCAGAGGGAAAAAAATGATGTAAAAAAAAAAATTGATGAAAATAAGAAAAGAAAATACAATCATACATTTCACAACATACCTATAATCACGGATCTGTAACAGTCTTTCACCATTTGTTGACGATCTTGCAGATTTTGACGTATTTGAGTCCAATAATTCTCGTAGCAGAACAACTTTACGAACGCGCATCACAGACTAAGAAAATCCTAGAGGGCGTAGAGGTTTGCTCACTAAAAACCTTCTCATGGGCTGAAGGTAGACACTAAAAATATGGGATCCGTTTTGAGTAAAGAACTTTTGATAGAGATCAACATTTCAGATGTTCACAATTGCCACTTCTAACAACTAGAAAATATAAAGAAAAAAGATTATATCTTTTTAAATACAGATTTTTACAAACTGAACATTCGAAAGTAGATAGAGTACGATGTTTCTGTCAATCTTGCGTTGGTTTGAGCCCTATAGCTACATCCATCTCAAAATGAGAAGAAAAACTGTGAACAGTGACGTCATTGTTCGCGCCAAAAATAAAGGGTATTGCGACATATGTCTGAGCTCCACTGAGCTCCGGTCAGATCGTGCGCAAAGCGTAGTCTTATTTATAGACCCTAGTACCTTATTCTCACAGCACTAGATACGAGTGTCGTGCAGTATAATGTATGAGAAGTGTTAAAAAAAATATTTCAGTAAAAAAAAAAGTCTACGTGAGCAGTCTATACTCCAATTGAGAATTGAAATGAAAGCCATGATTTGAAGGTGTGTGTTGTATGATACATGGTTAGTGAGTGTGTATGTTACGTATAGCGAAAGGGAGAGAGAGAGAGAGAGAGAGTGAGAGAAATATTAGTACACGTACATGACGTACGTTGCATGGATCATGCTGCTGTGTTCGCTGCAAGATGGATGTTAATTGGACCTCGTAACTTCTCGATCGTTGATAATAAGGAATACTCATGAGGAAATCAAATTGTTGAAATACACATCTAAGGTAAATATCAATGAATTATATATGTTTCTTAGCTGCCAATTTGTATATTCCTTCTTCATTTTTGAACCATCGCCTTCGGCTCGTAGTAGTAGAAGATGGAATCGTTCGCACATTGATGGCTGGATTTCAGCCTGCATTGGGGCTTTCCTGCGCGGTGTGTACGTGTGCGACCGATTCAAGGCTAGCCGCTGTTGAGTGATTGCACTTTCGCGCGAAGTTTTAAACTTCATCATGAACTTTGTCCGGACAATGACACGCCCATTGCCTCGGGCCTGTCTAATTATCAACGTAATTTCGCGACATGAATTTATCTGTTTCAAGGCTCTTGCGTACGGCCAAGGCGTAGAAGGAAGGGAGTGTTTACAAGCTGGATATCTCCTATTTTATGGAACTTCTGGAGTCGGCAGATGGGTGAGTTTTCTTAGTGAAAGTAAATGCTTTCTTTTAATCTTTGTTTTATTTTAAACAAATTCGTAATTAAAAAGTTAGATTTGGGCATTGGCCTCCCTACCATGAATGATCTGATGATTTTTGTCTCGCCTGCGTAGCAAAAAGCGAGACATAGGCGCCGCTTTTCCGGTGACGGCGGCGGCGACGGCGGCGGCGACGGCGGCGGCGGCGACGGCGACGGCGTCAACATCAAAAACTTAACCTAAGGTTAAGTTTTTGAATTTTTGATATAATTTTTAAAGTATAAGTTCTTAGTCAATGAAACTTGGACTATAGGGTAATCAAGTATCCCCAATCATGTGAGTAGAATTTCAGATCACAAAGTCAAGGTCAAAGGTCATTTCAGGTCAACAGACTTGGACTATGTTGTAGCATCATCATCGAAAACTTAACCTAAGGTTAAGTTTTTGAATTTTTGATATAATTTTGAAAGTATAAGTTCTTAGTCAATGAAACTTGGACTATAGGGTTATCAAGTCTCCCCAATCATGTGAGTAGAATTTCAGGTCACTAAGTTAAGGTCAAAGGTCATTTAAGGTCAACAAACTTAGACTTTGTGGCATCAACATCAAGATTTTCAAAATGCTTCTTCTTCGTTATTTTTCAACCGATTTTGATTCTGATTGTTTCATATGGTAGGGCTAGGAGGGGGATTTAAAATTTCTACACAGAATCGTGAAATTCATTATCTATGCTAATTTATGCAAATTTATTCGAAATCACAAAAAAGGCTTCTTCTCCTTCATTTCTCGACCGATTTTGATTTGGTTTGCTTTATATCGTAGAGCTAAGTTTGGTACACTAAACCTCTACACAGAATTTTGAAATTGTTCTCCATTAATTAATTATGGTAATTTATGCAAATTTATTCCAAAAATAACAAAAATTGCTTCTTTTCCCTCATTTCTTGACCGATTTTGATTTGGTTTGCCTTATCTGGTAGAGCTAAATTTGGAACACTAAACTTCTACACAGAATTGTGAGATTTTGCTCCATGATTATTTATGGTACTTTATGCAAATGAAATGAAATTATGTCCCTTCCAGGGCATCAAATTTTTATTTTTTGACCAGTTCAAAAGTGTACCACATAAAATTTACGATATTTGTTGTTGCGAGATGCGGATGAGAGCTACGTCATTGACGTTCTGGTTTATTGAATTGCGTTATGCAGGCGAGACCGCCGAGAGCGTTTCCCTTGTTTAATTTGATCACCGGCTTTATTTTCTCCAGAATCCATTGATGGACTGACGGTGCATGCACTTCTTTTTACTTTGTCTTGACAAAGAGAAAGACAAAAAATTCACTGAGATCTCTACAAGCAATACACATTATTCTTAACTAAATCAAATGTTTTATATTTTACAACTGGGGTCTTTATTCGTATTGTAATTGTGTGTAGTTTGATAATTGTGAACGATGCTGTGTCATGCTATTTCATATTTGTCCAATGTAAGTTTGGTATTGAAAATAAAAGCAAGATTTTCATGTACATCTTCATGTAAAGTTAGATCAAGACTCGTGCTTAATTAAATCCAACCCAAATTACGCAACTGCAGCAGTTTGTTTGATGAATCCGATAACATTAATTTATTTGAATTATATGACTTTTCATACTGCACTAAAATGCAAATGAATAGAGTAAAAGATAACCCTTTGCAATGTGTCTTGACTTGTTGTTACTTTCTTTCATCTTTCCTACAGTTTGTCTCAGATTGCAAGTCAACCCAGCAAATAAATCCAGTTTTCAGGGAATTTCCTCAGAGCGTGCCTTTGCAGACTTTATCTTTGCCAGTGTGATTCTTCATCTAGTAGTCATGAACTTCATCGGTTAGAACCTTCATAGCGACAATCTTCAGAGACTATTTAGAGGTGTGTATTAATATTTTTTATTGAGTTGCTATGCTATTTTCTGTCCTCCCTTTTCGTCTTTCCTTATTCCTTACCCATGGTTCAGTGTCTTATTTCCTCTGAATTTTCAATTTTACCAAACTCATGAACTTTGATACTAAAAATTTGACTGCCTTCAAAGGCCTCAACATTTTTCTAACATGCTAAATAAAGGTGACTGCCTCATTGTCTATTGTCTATTGTCTGACATTGGTTAATTTTTATGAAATTCATTCTAATCTTTATACTGGAGAAAGTGACATGTCATATTTGGTTAGACATAGCATTATCTGCGTGAAAATACTGCCATCCTACTAGAAATTGAGAACAGTATTATGACAAATAAGTACACAAACTTGTGTACAGAAAAAACGAATGTATTTGTGGGTGCCATAGTGACATGTAGGTAGACTAGAGATGGTGTATACAGTCAAACCTGTCTACAGTGACCGCCCAAGGGAAACACAAAAAGTGGTCTTTGACTCTTTGTAGACAGGTGGTCTTTGTAGACAGGTTCCTTTAGTACATGTTTCAATGAGAAACCATTTTCAAGGGGGAAAAAAATGTGGTCCTTGTAGACAGGTGGTCTTTGTAGACAGGTGGTCACTAAAGCAGGTTTGACTGTATATATATCTACACTTTATGTCTATGTGTTATGCACAACATACATTAATTTCCCTCTCTCTATAAAGTTAATTCCACCCTGACTTTAAGTTGGTTTTAATGGAAGTAGATCTGTGATGGTTATGACTTTTTGAAGATGCGATAAGTCAAAGTATCAAACACTAATTGTAATTGGTAACTCTGTGACGTATCTTGCTAGCTCCTCTCCAATTTGCTCTGTACAGAAAATTTCATAAACTTTCATTTTCATTGTTATTGATGACAGATAGATTTGTTTCATACAAGGGATCTATAAAACTATATTTGCAATAATATATCTAGGCCATGTTTGAACATTTTCTTAAGGAAAAAATACACTTTTTTGATTTTTGTTTGTGTATACAGGGCAAATGGTAGGAGAGCTTGCAAGATACGACACAGAGTTGCTAATTTGTGCTTGATTTATCACACCTTCAAAAATTCATAACTGTCATTCTTAACCTGTTTCTCTCATTTTCTGCTTCTATTCAAACCAACTTAATACAAGGGTGGACTTCACCTTTTAAATTCTAAATCTTTTTGAGTGATAACACCTTTATTTCATGAACATATTTTTTGTTTTATTTTGTTTCATTATTACTCTGCAGGTAGAAAATTACAGAGACTTCATGGATCATCTTTCTTGAAGCACTTCTCATCAACTGTTCTCTACAGATGACATCTTTACAGATTCTCAAAGATTACATTCCTCTCCTAAAGAAATAATACAATTGTCCTAAAAATCCCAAATATGAACTAGAAAAAGAAGTAGTACTTACATGGAATGTCATACATGTACTGCAGAGATCCCCCAAACTCACCTTAAAATGGAATGAGATTGGTTATGTCATGGTAAATAATTTTTCAATTTGGAGACTTGCTCTTCAAATTGACAGGTATCTCATACATCTGGAGGCAGTGTTGGACTCCATACTAAACAATTAGAGCATTGTACTGTCTCAACACTGTTATTTACCTTTTACATTTTTTTTCTTCTTTTTTTCTTTTCTTTCTTGAGGGTCACAATAAGAACATTTCTGATAAAATTTTGTTATTGTAGTTATTGTATTTCTCACTTCAAACTTAGAGGATTATAAAGAAAAGTTCTAGGCGTTCATGTACTCCTGCAAAATTATTTGTTCTGCATTATGAATGCTTTCCATGTTGGGATATGATAGTGTTAGTAAAGCTAAATGTAGCAAGTTATGAATTTAACAATTACCCTTTATTGATTTTAGTCGTTTGCATATTGTAATATGTTTGTTGTTGGTATCAAAATTATCATGGATTTATAAAATAGTAAAAAGAAAACATTTGTCACTATTCCTTTATTTCAATAATTCTTTGTTTAAATTGTTTTTACTTAAGCTATAGAAAGTAGCATCAATAGATATTTGAAAAGGTTAGAAAGCTTATTCCCTCAATTTATTTCAAAACCTTTTTTCTATGGTTTTGTGCATGTGAGAAAAATAAAAGTGGATGCAGAGAGTAAGTGGAGAAACACAAAGACAGAGAGGAGGAGGGAAATGAGAGAAAGAGATCGAGAGATGCACACAGGGGATAACAAAGTAAGAAAGGGAAACAGATATAGGATAGGGGAGATAAACAGAATTAATAAATACATGTAGGCCTAGATCTATCAAAAAAAGAAAAAATTGTAAAACTCCAGCGTCATTAATAAGCCTAATACAGAAACCATCAATTCTCTCGTTTCCTCTTCTCTGTTAATCAAGTACTTGCTCAATTTCTGTTTTCCAATCTTGTAGTTCCTCTGGCAAATTCCAAAAGAGCCACACTATTTATTTTATTGTTCATTTGTGAAACTATCTTTTCATGTCTATAAAATATTTGTCGCGATACCAACAACAAACGGGAGCAAAGCTGCCAAGAAGCTGATCACCTGTCGCGAAGACCTCTGGGCTCTGTGATTTCTAATTCAGCATGCATGCTGTAAGTACTGTTGTGAATGAAGAAATAATAATACCGTATGGAACACTGTGCACGGAAAGAAACAAATGATTGTGTCAAATTGTGAAATTTTTAAAAACTTTTAGACAATTCCAGATGGGTCAATTTTTGGATCCTGATATTTTTATACATCTCTTGTATTTTAAAATTTGTTTTTGTTTTTTCATAAGTTGTGTTCGTACTTGTACTTGTCATTATGTCATCTCAACTACCTATTCTTAATTTTGATTTGAAAGATTTACTAGAATCATGCAATGATAGTGCCATTGATAACTCCGGCACAGACCTAATGAACAATATAATAGACAAAGAAACAGAGTATTACTTACCTGATCAACTTAATAACGAAATTTTGTTATTGGATGAACAATACATATCCTTAATGCATATTAATTGCCGCAGTCTCAATAAAAACTTTGATACTATGTCTGAGTTTCTAGATTTGCTAAAGTGTAAAGTTGATTTTATTCTGCTCAGCGAAACGTGGCTTTCGAAAGGTCCAGATTGTCTATTGTCACTTGCTGGCTACGAATATTATGGAAAAGGGCGACCATCCCGTGGAGGAGGTGTTGGAATGTTTGCTAAAACTTCATTTCATATTAAGGAAAGAACTGATCTGTCTGTATTTAATGAAAATATTGAATCTTACTTCATTGAGGTAGCTCACAGTAATAGTAAAAACTTGATAATTGCAGTAATTTATAGACCTCCTTCTCAGAGCTGTGTTGACTTTATATCAGATCTTAACAATATTCTAGAGAAAGTTGGTCGCGAAAATAAAACATGCTACTTTTTAGGTGATTTCAATCTAAACTTACTGGATCTACACTCTGACCAACATGTCAACTCTTTTTTGGAAATGGTCTTTTCTCACTCTTATGCCCCTCTCATAACGAAGGCAACAAGAATAGTTCAGTCAAGTTCAACTCTTATTGACAATATTTTTGTCAATGACACAAGTCTAGTGTTAAAAAGCGGTATTTTACTGGCAGACATTTCAGACCACCTTCCAATTTTTGTTTTCAATCGGTCAAAACGTAGTGATTGGCTTAAGCGCGATCAATGCAATAAAACTTATACAAGAGACATGTCTCGCTCAAACTTTGAAAAATTTAGGGTTGCCCTGACTGAACACTCTTGGGAATATGTGATGCATGAAGAGTCATGTGACAGAGCTTATGAAGTATTTCTCAGTGAATTTAATATCATACAGAATTCTAGTTTTCCTTTGAAAGAAAGGCGTTGCCGAAAAAGGGAATCTAAACCATGGATTACAATAGCAATATTGAAATCATGTAAGAAAAAGATAGAGCTATACAAAAAGTATTTGAAGAACCCTTCTGCATACAGGAAAAAAGTATACCGACAGTATCGAAATACTTTAACTTCAATTATTCGAAGGTCAAAAGAATCTTACTATGCAAAGCAGTTTGAAGAAAGTAATTGTAGTAAACGAACCTGGAATATTATTAACAATATGTTGAATAGGGGAATCAAAAGAAAGAACCAAGACTGTTTTCGTGATGAAAATAATAAGAAACTTACAGATCCTGTTGATATTGCAAACAAATTCAATGAATACTTCATAGGCATTGGGACAATGTTCACAGATACAAGTAATATTGACATGCTGAAGTGTAGATCTTACATGAATGGTCAATATCAACAGTCAATGTTTCTGAAACCAATAGAAGGTCATGAAATTATAGATATAGTGAAGGCATTGAAAATAGGTAAAAGTCCTGGTCATGATAATATAACTGTTTCTGTCATTAAAGAATCAATCTATTTCATTCTTGCTCCACTGGTACATATTTTTAACCTTTCCCTCTCCACTGGTAAATTCCCTCACAGTATGAAGCTGGCGAGGGTGACTCCGATCTATAAGAAAGGCTCCCCCGAGCAGTTTTGTAATTATAGACCGGTGTCACTCTTGCCCGTCTTCTCCAAAATCTTGGAAAAATTATTTTACTCTCGATTATTGTCTTACATTGAGAAACGAGAGATTTTGTCGAATTTTCAATATGGCTTCAGATCTGGTCATTCAACTATATTGGCCTTGACTTATTTTTTGGACCAAATACTTACTTCCCTTGATGATAGCAAACATTCACTCTGTTTGTCATTGGATATCTCAAAAGCTTTTGATTCCATTAATCATCAAGCCTTATTATCCAAATTGGAGTACTATGGTGTGAGAGGTTTGCCATTACAGTGGATAAAGGATTATTTGAAGGAAAGAAAACAATATGTTGTTTATGATAATGCAACTTCACTTGAAAAAGAAGTTATATGCGGAGTGCCCCAAGGGTCAATAATTGGGCCACTGTTGTTTATTCTATATATAAATGATTTGCCGAATGTTTCCTCAACTTTGTCATACATTATTTTTGCAGACGACACCAATGTCTCTTTAAGCGAGAAGAAACTAGATACTCTTGTCCATAATATGAATAAAGAAATACAAAAGGTTAATATTTGGTACAAAGTGAATGGGTTAAGGATAAACATTGAGAAAACAAATTTTATGCATTTTGCACCATTGAATAAACAATATGATAAGAACTTACTTACTCTTAAGTTTGTTGATTCAGTGGAGCCCTTAAAGCAAGTACATAGTGCCCGCTTTTTGGGAGTTAATATTGATGACAAGTTATCATGGTCTTTACATATTAATGATATTGCATTAAAGATCTCGAGAATTACTGGAGTTATGTCAAAACTGAAATTTGTATTACCGTCAAAGGTACTGCTTTTGCTATACAATTCATTAATTCTTCCTCATTTACAATATGGTAATATGCTATGGATAAATGCATCAAATACATTGTTAAATCGTTTACATTTGTTGCAAAAACGTGTAATACGCATAGTTGCCAAGTCTCATTATTTGGCCCATACCAACAATATCTTTAAACAATTAAGGGTTTTGACTGTATATGAATTAGGTAGGTTACAACTGGGAGAATTTATGTACAGGTCTGAAAAGGGACTATTACCAAACTCACTTCAAAACTGGTTTAGATGCAACAGTGATGTACATTGTTATAACACCCGAAACTCCAAGAATTTGCATAGCATTTATTACAGAACTGCTACTGGCCAAAGAAGTGTTAAGTATCAGGGTTACCTTACATGGTCTACTTTAGATAACAGTCTCAAACAATCTGCATCATTACGACAATTTAAGTATAAATATAAACAATATCTCTGCAATTCTAAATAGTCTAATCAATTTAAAAACAATTATTATTATGTTTCAAATCGCAATTATGTTATCATCGGGTCAATTTAATCTAATTATAAAACCAGACATTTGAAGGGAGAGTCCACCCTGAGGATGGGTTTACTCCGCCTTTACTTGGCCACACACATTCTCAGGGTGGACTTCCCCTTCATTGCTACCGGGGCTAGACTCGACAAGCTTCGCTTTTTCTAGCCCCATCTACATTACTCACCTTTTTATGTTTTAATGTTGATGTTTTTGTTAACTGACGTAGATTTTCATTGTTCTTTTATGCTTATGTATCTGTTTTTTTTTGCTCTATGTGTCAAATGTGTATAATGTAATCTTTTACCTTGTATATTTTTCTGGTTTTTAATGTGGAAAATAAATGAAATGAAATGAAATGAAATACTACTTAAGAAGTATTGTCCTCCATGCGCCTATTAACGCTAATGTGCTTTTCCTCACATTTCATTTTAATATGTAACCGATTATCACATTAACAGCAATTATTCCAGTAAAATAAACAAAAGGCACTGTGTCTTATTTCTTAAAGTTTCATAAATCATTATGAATTGTCAATAGTAATACGAAAAGTCAGGATATATTGAAATTTAGTATTGTTCCGATGAACAAAGCAATCTTAAGTGAGAGCAAAGTGAAGAGCACGGCTAATTCTCTATGAACTTAATATTACTGGGTTTCTTTTGTTTACAGAAGTTGAAAAGTTTGTTGACATGCATATACATTGTGACGTAACAATCCACAGACGCGTGCCAACATTGCGCGCGCAATAACCCTTGCGCGTAGTGACCTAAATATTCACGTGATCACATGCGCTTTGTTGCGTCACAGCTCTCACGGACATTATCCGGAAAATAGCGGAGAAGGTCAGTTTCTAGTAGGCAAAATGTATCCTTTATCGACTATTAACCGGATAATAGCTTCTAATAGAAACACGCTGTAAGTTTCATCATTCGTATTATCGCTTTAATATATGTCTACCTCTAGTAATATATCAAAATGTTAAAGCACCACTGCGCTAATTATATTCTAGCTACTTGCGCCCTCTACATTATATAGCAAACAATGCCTAATCGGTGCCTTTTGGTCCCCCGTACCGTGATCCTCTTTTTCTTATGTTAATTGAGAGCTGACTTGATGAGATCACCACCTGTCAGTGACCTTGCAGAGAGGTCTAATCCCCCTGGCTAAACTAATACAGACGGGCTTAAAAGGAAATATAAATTCACTTGTAATATTTTAATGATGAACCATGAATAGGTATATATTTCTATTTAGTCAAGACTGTATCGTTTTGTACGGAGGATCCAACAAACTACACTTATGTTTTCCTTAATCTCCAATATTTTAATTTAACATCTGGTCACCCTCTCATTCTCTTTCTCTTCTCAAATATTATTGTTCTTTACAATTTGTCTCTCTATATCACCCTAACTCCATTCTCTTCTCCCCCTTTCTCTCTCTCACTCATCCTCCATCTCGTTTACACACCGTGTATTTTAGTAGTAGCCCTTTTCATATCTGAGAATACTCCAATATTGCCAATGTGTATCCGTAAATAGTATCGAAACCACTCATACTACCATTGGTTGTAACCAACCAATTATATCTCGCTTCATCCAATAGAAGTTTTTAAACCTGTTATTATATTTTCTATGTTTCATCCAATCGCATACATTATTCATATATTCGAACTGACTTATTCCCGTTTCCACATAAATCATTACAGATTTAAAGGAGTCGTAAAACTTAGACAGGAAGAGTATTGCGTATCGGTCATACGTTTTCAGAGGTGTATGTGTGTGTGTGTGTCTGTGTGTGTGTGTGTGGGGGGGGGGTAGGGGGAGGGGCGGCCCGAATTATGCCAGGGAGTTTTGCTCCCTCGGGAATTAATATTGCAACAGCAAAGTATACGTGCATAATATATTTACAGGTTAAACGTTCCAGGATGCAAAGTACCAGTACTTCATAATAAACATGGACCTAGTAAGAAATAAACAATCTTCTCGTTTGCTCCCTAAGGTCCGTGGCATAATAATGACACAAGGACCCTTTCCTTTGGAGGTCGTCCCATATGGTGCCAAGAAGTCACCACCTTGCAATAAACCTCCAATATAACAAGTTTATACCAGTGGTATGATCAATTTTATATACCACCAATTGGGGTATGCTGCCATCTACGTTTCGTAGGAATCTAATGACAGTAAACATCGATTGAAAGAATTAAGGCTTTGGAGGGGTCGGATAAACTTCTCGTCACATTTCTTTCAGCCCCCCCCTCTCTCTCTTTCTCTCTCTCTCTCTCTCTCTCTCTCTCTCTCTTTCTCTCTCACTCCATCCCTCGCCCTCTTTCCCCCTTCCATATAACTCCTAACTACAAGTAGGGTAAATGATAATTCACAAAACAAACATCGGACATTTGAAGTGTAATGTATAAAATAAATAAATCTTCTTTATTCACAAACACAAATCAAACATATTTGTCAAAACAGGATTACTCAGAAGCGTTTAGCTTTCAAACTAAAACAGTTCATAAACTTCATCGATCATCATTGTATAAAGAAATTTTAAACTATTAGTGATTTAGTGATGATGACGAACATAATTGTGATTGTGGTCGAAATCATAATGACGACGGTAATGATTGCAATGATGATTTATGTTTACGTTGGTATGTACGATTGTGATGCATTTTTACAATTTGTACCGTCGCTGTGTGGTTTACCCTGAAAATTGATTTCCTTCAAAAACTTCAAAACATATTCTCAGGATGCATGGGGGATGGAAGGACATATTCTAAAAGAACACTCTGTATATAGAATACTTGGTTAATCTTAAAATTATTACTCATTTGAGACGTTTCGTAATAAAATTAATTAATTTGGGGTCAAAGCTTAGAAGGTAGGCCAATTCAACATCTATTAATTTTGTATTTATCATAACTGTCTCAATTTCAAAGAATATGGCACAGCAAGGGCGGTCCCAGGATTGTCATAAGGGGGGGGGGGATGAAATTTCCGAAAATTGAATTCCCAACCCTCTCGATGCTCTCTCAGTGGGATGGGGACTTTGTTCCAGTAGAATACAATCATTTTTAAAGCTATTTAGAGAGGTTTTTCATGTTTATTTATTATTATTTTATCAATTGGGCGGCCTTTTCAGACCATCCCTAATCCACCAAAATTAAATCTTCGGGATGTCTCTTTACCAATTAACTTAGGGAATTATCATTGAAGGTTGAAGGGAAAATGTGTCGAATTATCTAATTATAAGCAATTCCTTTACCGCCCATACGGCATTTCAAAGCAATTAACCTCCCATCGTGAGCTTCTCTTTGATTACTTGTACTGGACAGAATGTTTACATATCTTCCCTGGCAAGAATAGGTTTTGTTTGAGTATACAACGAGCATGTCCATGTCTTTCATGAAAAAGTTATTGATTGTCTATACAGGAATCAAGAGCTCTAAAAGAAGACCTACTCTTCCTCGTTCTTTTACCCTCCATCAGTCCATGGGCCAAAGAGGTATATCTATCTCCTTTTGAGAAATAAAAAATCACATTAAAATCTCAAACTCCAGATTGTAACATGATGGTGAAAACAACGATGAGGCAGCAGACAATTCAAGGATTGGCACTTTAAAAAGCTTAGAGAGAGATGCAAAAGATAAGTACTCCTGTGGAAACAAAGCATCTTCAATATCTTTTGCGACACACTTGATACATGTACAATGTATTAGAGAGTCGTCACTTTGTACACACTTCAAACAAAAATACTTATGTGCACAGACGTACGCACATCATTTAATATTGCAACAAAGCCAATCAAATCGCCAGTTAATGTTTGCCGATATATAGTTTTTACTCGGCAATTTTGTTCATTTCTTCGATGATCGCGGCAAATGCATCATAATCGGGGCCCCTTACGGGCGGGTATGAATACTGAAACTTCGGCGCTACTTCGGCAAGTTCCGTCTGAAGTTCGGCAATCTTCCACTTGGTGATGCCCTTCAAAATATTGGTGACATTTGTCTTCCCCGATAAGACTTCGTCGATTGGGATATTCACAGTAAAGCGCCGATAGTCGAGCGTCCTCTCAAATGGATATATGACATGGCTGCGTTTGGATCGGAAAGTGACTGGTATACAACCACTCATGATTGAATCATAGAAAGACTTGCGGATATTGGAGTAGCCCGGTGGTTGGAGACAGAAGACGGAGTGCCGCATCCAGTCAATTATAGGAAGATGGATGTCCTGGTGACATTCTGGTGTGTTGAACCAGACTGCTTGCATGTCCTTGAGGCTTGCAAGAGATGCGTACTGCGAGTAACGATCCCCTGTGGCACTCATCCTGCGTTTGAGCATACTTCGTACGTCGTGTCCCTTCCTGCTGCTCGCAGCGAGAAGCATGAACACATCGCGTTCTGTTTCACGGATGTCTGGCGGGAAGACGTTGATCTGCTGACGCAGTCGGACACTGGACACCAGGGCGGAAGTGTCCTTAGAGTTAAAATGCCCGTAGCTGGGGAACGGAGCGATGATCATCTGTTTGCCGTCGCGATGGAAGTACCGACGGGTCTTTTCGCTCGGCTCCTGCTCGATACCAATGAAGGTGATGGCGGATGTTCTTGCCTCGTCGCGGAGCAGCGGACAATTGCTTCCCCAGTGCTCCCGTTCCATCCGACCTAGCGCCATAAAGTGAGGTCTCAGAGTGTTGCCATTATTGAAATACGGCAATGCGTTGTTTAAAAACGTCCACAGTTCATTATGAAGCTTCGAAACATCTAACCGACTGTACGTCCTACACAAACAAGCAATACTAGCATAGAAGGGAATATAGAAAGCGTCAGCTTCGTTCGGATCAAACGTCCTGTGATAACTCGCCTTCAGCTTTTCGTGAAGGACAACCTCCAGCGAGTGACCGTAGGTCTCTCTGTAGCTCATCTTCTCTGTCGCCCTCAGCTCCGGACCCATTCCGTAGTCATCAAACTTGAAGCAGGGGTCGCCGTACTGCACGCATTTGGACAGGTTGGTGTTGAACTTTGTAGGAAGGTCATACACGTAGACCAAGAAGGAAGGTTTCCGAGGCATCTTCTCCGACCTGAACACGACCGATGGAGTTTCATCCTGGGAGAGAAGATCGTCAGGAATAGCCTGCAACCGCTTCCTGTAGTATGCGGGAGCGGGGTAGAAAAGAGAAAGAGGAAATAGTGTTATCAATAAGATCGAATTCTTTATGATATGACATCACAAGTATTATGCCAAAAGATTTTTTTCACATACAATGATACAACATCTATAAAAAGACCCTGTAAATCGTTATCGTGGTTTGTAATCGTATAGGATAACTACATGTACAAGGATGCTAGGACAACTACCCCATGGACTACCATTCCCGCGGACTATCCCCCCCCCCCCCCCCCCCCCGCCGGGCAATTACTTCCTGATGAAAACTATAATAGCGCCTCGTCAACTTAACCTGATACAATCATGACTATTAACCCCGGGAAGTTGTCCGGGGTTATTTGTCATTGCTGGAGAGTAATTGCCAAGATCCAAAAAAATACATTTATTTATAAATGTATAAAATCACCAAGTATTCATGTTTGTCAAACTCTGTACGACAGGTTGATCTATATATATGGAGTGACGAAATATGGAACACTGTACGAGACCCAATTGAAAATTCGATGGTTTTGTTTTTATATTTACTGTTTAATGGCAAAATGGTGAAAGCAACATGAGAACCAACTAAAAAATATATTTAAAAAGATCTAAGTATTCATACTTATTCACGGTTAAATAATGTAGTTTTATTTCTTCTTGTTACATAATTAGTATTCAACGTTTTTTTCGACGGTTTACACTACTTTTGCGAAGCGTTCTACAGACAAACGGTACCATAAGGATTCAAATAGATGATTTGATCCTCAGAGCCATAGTTAGCAAATTATTTCTGCATAATAAACTCATTGAGATTGCCGCTTTCCAAAGTACAAAACTTCTTCCCTTCCTCAATAAAATCGAAGTCACCCGTAAAACTAATTAATAACAATCTGGAGGGTTCCCTGGAAAGATAGGATCATCTTGAAGCCAATCCCTCTTGAAGCCATAGTCTGGTACGGTTAAAGAGGACAGCTAAGGTCGAGGAATGAAAGATTAACCTTCGCTTCTTATTGAGCAAAATCTTCCTTGAAGCCTGACAACAAATTTTACACCAGCTACGGTAATTAGATAACACCACTGTCAACAATGGAGAGATCATCTCCCATTTATTAAGAAATTAAGTCATTAGTCTTGACACTACAACGAAACCCGAAACGGGAGACAGCTAGGGTCGCAAACAGGGAGAACAACCTCCACTCGTGTTTGTCTTTTAGCCTCATCTTTCTTGAAGCCAGACAACAAACCCGCTATGGTTATAGGATAAAGCCACTGTCAATTACTGAGTGATCAGGCCCTACTCATTAATATTTTTTTTTTAAACCGCAACAGTCAAGAAATGGGAGAACAACCTGTGCTCATATTTTTGTATTTTGGCTCCATCGGTTTTGTCAATATTTGAGAGATCAGCCCCTGTTCGTTATTAAGATTTCATGATTGTATTTGAGCCAAGCGGTCTCCTTGGAGATAGACAGCATACACCAGCTACGGCTTAAGAAAAAAAGTAATTGTCAACATGGTCAAGAATTGAAAGATCTTCGAGATCGCTACTCACAAGCGCTCATTTATAATGATCTCAACTGATATCTTGAAACCAATTCCCATTTGTCTTGAAGCCAGATTACACCCTTTTCTTTTCTTTTCTTCACATCATCCTTATTTTGTCGTTGAGATGTACACGTTCTATAATTTCTTTATAAATAATATGGATATACTTGCAAACTAAAATTGGCCAAAATGATCTGATGGGACTGTGATCTTATACGATTAACCAGTTATCTCGCTTTTAAAGGTTGTTTAGCAAACCTTGAATGTTTTTCCTGTCCTGTTTCCTAATAAGAGATTCTACTTCTAACCAATTAAACCGTGATTTAAAATATTTAAAAAAACAGACAACGTACGGTTCGTCGGTATAGCAGTTTAATAAGGTTCTCAAGAATGCTTGCAACGTTGTTTGAAGAAAAGGAATATAACTGGAGCGACTGATTAATCAATCCACAATGAAAATAATAATCCCCTCCGTTGTGTTTTCCAATTATAGCTTCATTTCTCACTATTGACTACACGCAGAAGCCAAAACAGTTCCCGTTGAGTAATGACTGGTTGCAGTTAAACCAGTCATTTATTTTCTTTGAAAAGCAGGTCTATTGTGAACTGCGCTTTTTAGAGAGAGACCAATTACAGCCCATTGCAAAGTGCCACAAAGGAAAGCAGATTACTATTAATAATGGGGTTAAATCCCTGTAAAGAGGGGAATACCTGCCAATGTTTGTCTAGCAAATGAAATTACAAGTCGATACCCTCCTCGTGCGGTGATCGAAGGTCTCATTTTATAGGAGGAAATTTATTCTACATTATCTGTCAAAAAGGAAGAAGAGATTTTTAGGAATATATTCATTCACATCGCACAAATGAATCAAAGTCAACCTCTGTACACTACTTTTACTATGTACTGCTACCCATCTAATTTGCACGGAATAATACCATAGTCGACCTTCTCCCCATATGCTTACAAGCTTACTGTACAACCAAAGTTAGTTTTCCATCGATCGCGGAAATGAAAGAAGAAACGTTATTACAACCAGCTGGATGACTTATGAATAAGTGGTATGAACTTGACTGGTGCGAGTATATGAATCAATCATCAATATTTAAGTTGGCAATTTTCTAGCTGTCACTGTCAGTTATAGCCAGTATCATCTACTAAATGGGGACAGTGTTATTTATACGTGATGATAAGATTTTTCGTAAAATAATCTTTATGAAATTGGAGACGGGAGCCGCAGAAACACGATTTCAATTGATATGAAAATTATTCAAAAGGCTTGTACTATTGTGAGGTCAACATAATTGACCTCTCATAAACCGCAGACAGTGCATAGTCTATTTACGATTTGTTGTTGTTGAAAGATTTCATCTCTAATCTTTATACATTCAGACATTCTTCTTTTACGGCATGCTTTCCAAACTACATTACACACAAATTACAATCATAATGAGAACCCCTTTCAAAGATCATTCGAAAATAAGAAATAAGTACCCGCGCTGAGATTCACGAAATGTGTAGAAATACTAATAAATGAAATCCGATATAATACTAAGTCTATGATACTGTATTGTTGTTCAATGATTATGTTTTGGGGGAGGTACAGATGTCATTGTGCAATTGTCCTGTCTATTACTATTATAGGCGCCATGGTTTAATGCTTATCAAATCTCCATAGAACGTTCAAAGGGAAACGACGTTTACCGCTTGGCAATATAATGCTCCTATTAAATATGAACAACTAAGCCAGTGTTCGAACCACGGGTTTGACATATTTTTAAACAAACATTGGCATAATATTCTATGATGAAACGCCTTTATATAGGATTTATTAAATTATTTATACATGTATATGTCCTTCCTTTTCTTCCTTACGAGCGAAGTTCTCAGTTTGAATCCAAAGTGGTAAACATTGACCAAATTCATAATTAATAATTCTTTAATACTTTGGTGGAAGTTAAATATCTAAGTTCAGGATAGATAGTAGGAATACAAACAAATTTCATCTTTAAACATCCACAAACGAATCTTCGAAGGGAGCGTCGCAGGGGGTAGGGGGGGGGGTGGAATTGTGAGATACCCATTCTATCGAGAGAAAAAAATCTTTGGCAAATTTTGAGTATTCACAGTCTGTTTGTAGATTAGAAGAGAAGAAACAAATATTTATTTTCCTTAACTAGTGGAAAAAAGGAAAGATCGAAATGATTAATATTGCGACTCCCCATAATCTTGAACTAAATAAAGGTAAAATACCCACCGGCCATACTCTCCATGCCTGTGCTCCTCCCGAACCACGATACCCCGGTGCTCCTCCACCGACTCGTTGTGGAAGTCACCGATGTCGTCGTGTACACGAGCTAGGAGAAAGACGGAAGCGCACACGGTCAAGATCACTGCTACCACGGTACTGCGACGACGTCGAAGCCAGCGCGCCATCTCGGATAATCATCAGACCCGGACGATGAGGATGATGATGAAGTCGTTGACGATCAGGGGGTTGCTCCTTGTTGATACCACTACCAGTCGAGGCTCAAAGTTGAGATGGAGGAGGGGGCAGGGAAAATCTAAAGCACTGGTAGCATCGATATGATTTTGGTCATCTCGAGCTATACCCAGGGACTGTCAATGGTCCAGCATCAGAAACTGGTCGTAATTCAGCCAGAATGTTAGACTCGGCCAATCTGCAGTTGGAGATCGAAATAGTGAAGGCCGTCTCTACATCGTTGAGTTGGTCGATAAGGTCGCTTTAAGTATCCTCATTTCTGCACCATCTGCAAAATTGGTAACAAAACAAGGAATAAGAATGATTTTCAATTTGAATACATTTGTAATATATGTGTTTTATGAAGAGATTACAACTAGTTTCTCAATAACAGATTATGTGAACATTATTTTGCACCGAGTAATAGAGAGAAAGAGAGAGATAGACACACAGAGAGAGAGATGGGGTGGGGTAAAGGGAGGTGAGGCAGAAAGAGAGATAGAGGAAGAACCGTCAAAATTATCAATATTATGATTAAAAATCGAAATATTATTCCAGTAGAACCACAATCATAACAATACCTGACAATCAACTCTTCGGTGAATATATTCTCGATGCCTAATTATACCAGTGACATGAGTGACGCCTTTATTGTTTTCAGAGAAGTTACAAACCACAACAATTGGTAAACTTGAAAAGGAATAGAAAATGGATGTGGTGAATATGACATAACGTGAAATGGGAACGCCTCAACCTTGATCTGCCCATCAAAAGAACCGCTGAAAGCTCAAACTATTATTAAGACAGGTACCTAAACAGGCAACGGTGATGAAAATATCACCTAGCGGTCTCTCTTCTCTTGCTCATAACAGATATCCAACTCATAATGTTAGCGCCAAAATCGGGCCAGATTAATAGAAATTCATGCATCTGCAATGCAGAGGCGGCTAGCTAGGGTTGTCAGAAGGGGAAGGGGGGGACGAATGTGGTTCCCTCGACAGTTTGGAAAATTGTTTCCAGGAAATAAGGTGTCGACAATTCAATCGAACCCCATTATACTATATCAGTGAAAGGTGGGGGGGGGGGGAGTTATCTGGGAACACAGAAATTAGAAAGGGAGATGTGACCCCTTCGGACCCAAAAATCTCCTAGAGCTAACATCCTCATCCGGTTATACTTTTTCTACATTGTGCTTTCTATGCAGGCATACATCGGGGATATATAACGACTACATTTATACATTTGGCGAAAGTCATCGTGTTGACTTAATTCCGTAAACCAACGGCCTTTAATTAATCTAATTCTTCGTTTAAATTCAATCTTGCCCTGTACTCCTCGGAGTTTTTATGTCATAACTTCAAGTGACTAAAATAAAACTGTACATCACAAAACAATATGGCCATTGAATAATCACTGAAGGCCCCAAAACAATGTATCGTTAAAAAACAAAAAAGCGGATTGGATTGTCGAATTTCCGTAGAATTTGGATGCAGAAAAAGCTGGACATTTCTGCCACTCTTACTCTTTTGAAGAAGTTATTTCAACCCTGAAAATCGCCTGGATTATTGTATTAACATACCACGTCTGTTGCTGCCTTCTATAAATAGTGTTACTTGTCGTTAGCAATCGGATATCATTGATTTCCTAGTCATGTGCCCAACATGATGATGAAATGACACCCTGATTGATGTTCCGAACATACCACATGAAAATCTACATCATGATGGTATAGATAGTCTGAACACCACTAGAGCACTTGGCGATGACCTGGGACATTGATCAGGTAATCTGGAAGCAAGGGCAGGGCGGAGGTGTTGTCGGACAGAATTTACCGAAAAATTGCTTATCCAACAAGCGAAGACATATAGTGAGAGAAAAAATAGCTATGCCATTTGTTAACATTATCTGGCTGACATGAGTATAAAAAGACGAAAGATTCGTATTGCTAACATAAATTTAAAAGGGGAATAACTGCCCTTTATCTAAGGATGCTCAAGAAAGGAAGTACAATATGATTTCCGTTTAAATAATTCGAAGAGGCTTTGTTACCCTCTTTTGCCTGGAGTGACAAGTATGGGATTTGTATCCACTTGTGATCATTCATTTCTGAGCAAAATGTAATATCATTATCCCACAGTAGTGTTTTATACGTGGTACTCTACTCAATCTATGGCATTGATAGGGTTAACGACACATCGGCGGTCATGACGGACAAGATTTCTTAATGGCAATACACAATCACTTTGCACAGACGATATGAAAACAAATACAAAGCCGTGGGATTCCCTCTTCAAGCATACAACCATTAACACATGATCAAGAGTGCTGTGTTGGTCATGTTGGTGGAAAGGGTGAGCTGAGAAAAAGAATTACGATTTTCGTGATTTCGATGGGCTTTCCCTCAAAATACATTGGGCCTATCTGGAGCATGGCAAATTGCCCTAAATTTAATGTGTCAAGTTCCATCGACAATCGTTTTGTTTTAGATGAAAAAGGTTGAAGTTTAAAGTCTGTCCTGCAGCAAATACGTACAGCATGTTTCGAGTTTCACCGCCAGGCCGGGTGACAAGTTTGAGAGACTCTCGCGGTCGAGTAACCTGCCTAACCTGTGTGTAAAGTCTTTTGTTGTTATTCGAATACCTTTCAAGAACGCATAAATGATTGTTCACTTGATACTTATTGACTTGTGTAAATACTGCCAAGGACCAGTGCCTATGGGAAACTTACATTACAGTCTTATGGGAGATCCTATCGCAAAGTTTTATAGAAATTGAATTGCAAGCATTCGCTCAGACTCAGTATACGAATAAGTTCTAAATTAATATCTGTATCACAGTCATAACAATTATATTCACGAGTACTCGTGAATATAATTGTTTTTGTGGATACACAAAAGGATCAATATCTGTATCAAAGATTTTAATCGGCCGAGAGAAAGAGTGTTCAGCCGATTTCATTTTGTTCTTCTCACGTACATGACGCACGGAATAAATGTGCCTTTATGGTTAAGAATTCAATCATATAAGCTTCCTTCATCATGTTCATACCACTCCTTGTGCTGTTTTGGAGCGCGTAGATCAAGTTTCATTAAAACATACTCGGTTGCCCCCCCCCCCCCCCTGTCTCTCTCCTTCTCGCCAGAACGAACTGCCGAAATATACAACTGCTCCATTTTTTAACTCCATCCAATAATCTATCAATCAGCAATAAATGACGGGAGGGTGATGTGAAACACAGAAAAATGTTTAACCAGAAAGGAAAACCTCAATGTAAACAGCTGTCGACGCTTGGAAGCATGTGTACCACATACGTGCCCAACAACTAGCCAAAAATCATTTTTTAATAATTTACTCCTGATTTTCCATTCTCGACGGGTATATGTCGCTTCCTGCGAAAGACGACAGACTCTCTGGTTTTCGCACGCAAGCTGAGAACTGTTGCCTTTGTATTCCCACGTATCCGATTCATCGGAAAGGTATAATAAGGATATGGTTAATAAAATTATGATGGTATAGTTAAAGCAAGACTTTTCTGTTTCTAATGGCTTTAGCACCCGGTGGATTAGCAGTAGAGTTTTGCCAACAGCAGATAAGACCACAATCACAACAATTTTGTCGACTAAAATCTAAAGCCTTAAATTATGTGAATCGCGTCGCAATATGACGATATTTCAGAATTTAAATTATTTATTTTCTGCTCCATTATGCTTTATAACTTGTTCTCCTCATTTCATAACAGAATCAATGACGTCTTTTCTTAGTGCTTATCAGAGAATTTTGAAGTAAAAAAAAATATAAAAAAATAAGAAGTGATGACTTGTGACCCTGCGCCCGCGGCAAGAGAACCCTGGATTCGAAAATGTATTCAGAATATAAAGTCTCTTTTCGTACAAGTTCAATATTTGCAAAGGTATTGATAAAAACTAGTGAGCTGTGAGGGACGTACCGGACTAGATCGCGTGATTTGTGATGGTTACAAAATTTCAAAAGATGTTTCAATATAATAATAGTGTAAACTTATAGAGCCCATATACCGTCCAGGGACGCTCATGGCGCTTGCTCAGCAACATTTCTCTTTGATACATGTACAAGTAAAGTAAATGTTTATTTGATAATAGATACACTATCAGAAACTCAAAATCAATTTTGCGACAATTGTATCACCCATTTCAATATGTGCTTCATGGTAAGGTAGATATCAATCCGGATTTTCAACAAGAACAAAATATGTTCATGAATAAATAGAAATGTTGAGATCCACCTCCCTGCTGTGTCGGTAGTACTTGTAAATCTCAATGTTGCGCGTATGTTCATAACAGCACATCCTGAACTGAAAAATTTCGGGCTTTCGGTAAGACAAATACTCATGAAAACAACAGAGAATTCAGATGATTAAATCCATCTCACAATCTCTGGTCACCTAATCAACCAACAAAATATGGTATGCTGCTTCAGTATAGTGCATGCATGTTCGGAACAGCAGCGCATCATCAACTGAATACTTGCAGGTTTTCCACAAAGACAAAATACCGTCGTGCCAAGTACATGTATAAATCCACCTCCCATCCCGATGTATTTCGGAGGACTAATTTGGGTAGAAATTTATCAAACTCCATTAAAATTTAATTCTTACCTCAATTGTTATATTCCTGATTAATGGATCCAGACATCAGTAACCTGGGGAATCATTAAAACCTCCAAAATGTTCGAGGTGCAAATACGGGACGCCAGTCTTCCAGGAATGTGCTTGAAGCTCCAATTCAATACCCACTTAATTGAGAGTCGAGACTATCCGATCAAGCAAGCAATGATTCAGTCTAATCAGCACATGAAAACACTTTCATTGACGATAAATCGATTGAATGGAAGCCATTACAACCAGGTAAAAGGCATGAATACAATCACTAATCCAAAGCACTCGACGCCGTGCTCTAGACTCTGCGACCGACTGGATCAGAGCAGAGCTGACGAATGAATGAATGCCATGGCCTGAGTGGACTCTGGAGAAAGGAGAAAACCGCGTCCACGCAAAGCCCACATTCAAAGCAAGGTAATCACAAGCAATTAGGAGTTACAATACATTCAACGGACGGATGAATACCAGACAGAAGAGGTTTGGGGGGAAAATACAGTGGAGGCCTGGGGCATTTCCCCCTTCAATCTTCACCCTCTCTACTAACAGTTACTGTTCCAGTCTACTTCTATGCCCTCAATCTGTCTGCCTCCTCCTTTTTTATTTTCATACCCTTCTCCCGTTTTCGAATTTGTTTTCTATACCCCATCACCCGCTCTCTTTCTCTCCTTCTCACCACCTTCTGCTTTCTCGAACTAAATTATACCCACACACTCATGTCAATCAACAATAAATGCAATATTTTTCTGTGTGTTTTTCATTACAGATAATTATGATAGACACGGCGACAAAATATTTACAATGGGGACAATCCACTGTTATGTTGTTTTTCTTATTCCTGTTTGTTTGTTTTTGTGTGTGTAAGAATTACAGGGCATGCAAAATTAATGTACGCATGTTTTGACATGGAGGAAGGATTGGAAGCTCCTTGGTTCAATATTTCGAAATTGCGTGTATTGAAGAGCAAAGGGCCTGCTTGCTCATCCTTTGACCCACTCTTGTGTCACCTCAAAAAATATATTTTAAACGTGACTTAATTTGCCTGTTATTGCCTTAGTCATAATTATTAGTTATGAACTTTGTTATGAATTTTGTTATATACTGTATATTATTCTTTGTGACAATGTCAAACCACATTTGTATGTATTATAATTTATTGCCAATGTAAATTGTTCATAATTCACCATCTGGCTGCGAAGTGCTATTAATAAAACCTTTTCAATCTCAATCTCAAAAAAAAAAAAATCAGTTTTACAAATCAAGATATTATCCAAAGCCATGAATTAGATTTGTATTTTGTTTTCATCAAGGATAGCAAATCAACATCAATTATACAAGAAAAGCTTCAGGAATCATAGTTAATCAATTGATTGATAAAAAATTACAGGTTACTTTATCATCCTTTGAAAGCTAGAACGATTGTGCAAAAAAACGACTAGAATTAATTGAAGACCCGTACAAAGCACATCATTTATGACCAATCTTCACCGCACAACTGAAAGGTTTCATTTTCATCCATGCAGCCAAACCCGCTATTAACGGAGCCATTCAATGAATTACCTCAATTAAGTTTACTCAAGCATATAAAATGTTTTGATAAAGCTATTTATTTTTCCCTTCGATGATATCAGGCTAGAGATATATATATAGTCTAGACTGTGTTTCAGCAATAAAGGACATTCTGAATCTAATATTCTCAAGAGGTTCCCCAATTATACCACTGCTTTTAGAGCGAGATGTATGGAAGGAAGAATTAGATAGCACACGTTACATAATAAGATCTCTTCAAGATGAAATTACGTCATTCACTCAACTGAAAGAAATTCCCCGATAATCAACATTTTCAGCATTTTTGTATCATTTTTTGTCAGTTATCCACCAAATTCTTCTACTTCAAAGAGATCCAGAATTTGTAACAATATATTCGCCTATAGGTAATATACACTTACTTAATCTACATTGTATCTCAGTTTAGTCTAACTTGTCTACAATGTCAGCAAAATATATGTATAATTTTGTTCCTTACATTGTTTAACCGTAAGGTAAGTTCATGAACTTGACTCAAGATTCCATTTTCTAAATAAATTTCTAAAAGCTTTGTTATGCCACACCATGCATCTTCTACATTTTCCACGCATCCGGCTCGCCCCATCTTTCAATTTGACTCCCTTCTACTCTCCATCCATCTCAACGTTTCATATATATTTCATCTTCGAATATTTCGAATATTTCATCTATTTTACATGTGAGAGAGATAGGTCCGTAAACGTGAACTTAACAAATTCACTCAAAACAACTGGCCAACAACTCCTTTGTTGCTCTGGGGGCGGAAACCAGTCAACAATTCAATTTATCAGTGAAAACTCAAACAAAATTGTAAACCGCAATTCACAGGCAATGCTTTTTCCATACGCTACTAGTGGGCATGACTTCAATGGGATGAACAAATATACGCAATCAAACTTGACTATTGAAGGTATAATTTGTCGTCAAGGTGCGCCCCTGTCCATGTTAGCAGGTTTTGTTCCCTACTATCAGGAGACGTGTATGTGGTATTTGTGGTGTCTTTACAGAGGTGCCTGATATGAACTTCGTGAAAGGCAGGGACGTCCGCAAACACTTCATTCATTAAATAATTGGTCCTTTACGTGAGAAAATAAAATAATAAAATATGCTGGCATGCATTTTTCTCCTTTTTTTCTTGAGGGGGGGGGGGGGGAGTTACTTGGCAAGTTCAATTTGATTCCAGATGATCACGGGGTCTTTTATTCCTATGGTAAAGGACATCACTTACTCCTTGTTTATATTTTATTCAAAGAGATGGCTCGAATGTAAAGTTCGGTGGACGTCGATCTGTGTAATCTTTACATAGTTTACTCAGTTTTGGCAAAGAATTTCACATTTCAACTTTCATAAGGACTAGCTTTATCTAGTTATAAGATAAGTGCTAAAGAATAACCCCGAAGAGATTTGAGGAACGAATCCCTGTAAAGTGTAATATATCTCATGAACATAGGAAATCTGATTTGAGGAACATCACTAACTGCTCCAAACTGAAACACAAACTACTGAAATATATGAGACAACATCATAAATTAGTTATGTTTCTAGGGGATTCAATAATGGGATTTAGCCCCAACAAAATACCTGATTCAAATTTCAAAGTTTGTTCGATCAACTTGTCCCCCCCCCCCCCCCCTTCCCTCCTTAAATGAATCGGCGCCCCAGTATATGCAACACACATGGAATTGGCAACAATAAACGAATCTAAATCTGAATACAATCAATACAAATTTTCCGCGTGTTCAAAAAAGTGCATCCAATGGTTTTCTATTATTGTCTTAAACATGTTACATGTTACAGATGGATGATAAGAATTCATGACAAATCTATGACGTCAGGACATGTCACACGTCAAGGCGCAAAATCAAGATCAGCCGAATTTCCTCCAAATAATCCCTTTTGCTCCGAACCTTTTCTCCCTAAAAGGTTAAACTATGAACGCTAATGTTTATTTTTCTTTATTTAATATTTTGACAAGCATTGTCTACAGTTGACCAGGAAGTTTTTGGAGTTGGCAAATACGATTTCCTCCATTTTCATGACAAAGAAGATTGAATCACATTTACAGTCTATTTACGACCTACAGTCAAACCTGTCACTGTAAAGACCATAATATTATGTCTATTGTGGTCATGTATTTCTTACTTCCTCGAGAAATGAACGGGTGTTGCAGAACCTGTCTAGGAATGTCGCCTGTCTATAGTGGCCACTTTCTCTTGGGCTGCCAGAATAGACGGGTATGAATGTACAGGACCTATGAATTAAATTGATATTTACATAATTTATGATGCAGTTATAACAGAAATAACAATCCACAGGTCAAGAAGTTATTTGGGGCGATCTCATAATGAAGATATGCGACAATGCAATCAAATTTTTGGAGTATATGAAGACAACAAATACAGTTAATTTTCATTTTCTAAAAACATCATAAGATATAAATGCTTCATGTTCACATATTCATTTTTTTCAGACGGGCAAGATGACATAGAACAGGTGACACGCGTCTACGAATTTAATATGCTGCTAGCTTTGTTTGGCATATAGGCCTTTTGCTCGTTATATCTTTTACAGAGCTGGCGATGTCTGCATTTCTACTTTTCACTAATTGGTTATGGGTCAGTTAAAAATAAATCTGCAAAGTGAGGACTGACGAGTGAGAAGCAAAACGACGTTTAATAACTGTCTTAACTCGATTAGTCATCATGTAAGTAATTCTACAGTCTCTCAATAATATTTCCAGGGGCGTCGATTCACTTTCTGGAGGGGAGTGGGGGGGGGGGGTCAGAAGCATACTGCTTGAGATAGATGTTTACACCACAGCCACACACAAACAAATTAACAACAAAACAAAAATCAGCCATCAGAATTTCCAACGGCCTTCTCCATCGCCCATTTACGAGCATGACAATGACATATCTTGTAAACAGCGTAAAACCGAACACGACTTTGAGGGGATAATAAATGATGTTATGATATTGAAATTGCCTTTGGGCTGATTTTCCGAAAGCTTTGACGATCATGTTAAATATGGAATTTTGAAGAGCAGCTGTCACTCCCATCTTGCTCTTATTTTCTCGGTCAAATTACAGCCTGCAAATTTATGACTGATATCCATTGCCATGCGTTACCTCTGTGAAAAGATACGATTTTACAAAGGCGCGATCTGGGTTAAAAAATGAAGTGAACTATTAACGCCATTTTAGCTCTAAGCTCTTAAAGATGAAGTTGAGTTCTGGTCATGCGATTGTATAGTGAAAGAAACGGTGTGGAATCGACCAGAAAAGGTTTATCATCTAGCATATAAGAATTTGTGTGCATTGCAAGGTTCTGGAATCATCAAAATGATAAGAAATTTGGCCAATCTTGGTAAAGTTACAAACACTGGACACAGAAAGATGTGTATGGGACTACACGAACACGTGACGTAAAAATCCTACCCCCGAGTTTTACGATGTTACATGACATATTTAGAATATGAAGGCATTTGAAGAGCTATGCTTTTCAGGGAACATGTCTTATCTGATGTTCTTCCACACTTGCATAATAAGAATGATAACGCTCACAAATTATTTTTCACCTCTTCCCAGAACTCAATCTTCTCTTTAATGATGATCATGATGACAGTGGAAATGGATGACTAGTCCCACACGTGCCACGTGCTAATGGTTATACCAAAAGAGCAAACGATCAAGACTTGTCAAAATCAGTCGGCATGTGGACTCATCATGGTTCCTAGCTAGAGCTCGTCATGTAAAGCAAAATTAAACATACGTCGCATCCAATCAGCAGATCGCGACGTCAGAGTCAAGGGCAGCCTTCCCGGTGATGAGCAATGGTTTGCAGGGAATGTTGTCCACAATAGGGTAGATGAACTATTTATTGTAAATTAAAATTGATTAACAGTGTGGAAATTATAACGGCAATCGTGGTGGTGATGTTGTTGGTAATGACGATGATGACGAAGATGAAGGTGATGACGATGAAGATGAAGGTGATGATATTGATGAAGGATGATGTATTATGGTGGTGGTTGTGATGATGAGGAATGTGATAATAAACACGCATGTAACGATTATGAGTGCTATGCAATGGCGTAGCCCGGATCCAATCCGAGGGGGGGGGGGTCTTATGAGATGGTAGATGTTAAACAGAAGAGAGAAATGCATGGGGGCAACTTTCCCGTACAATGTAGATGAAAATAATGTGAAACGGGAGAGGGTCTGGGAGGGGATATCCAACGACCATCATGCCCATATGGTAGAGGAATCTTCTGATCACGATTGTTTATATTTCCACACTTGCCCTCCCCCCAAAAAACAAAGAAATAACAGGCCGATTTAATTTAGAGAACGAAAATTAGGTAAGTTATATACATATATGTATTTAAATGTACGTATAGTTTTATATTATAATTTATAATAACATAACAGTCAACACTTTTATTTTATAAATAACTCAGAACGTCCTTCTTTTTCTTCTGCCCGCTCAGTCTATCTTCGGTCGTCTCCCCTTTCCTTCCTCCTCTTCCATGACTACTAACATTCTCCTAGCCCTATCTTTCGATCTCAAAAGTCAAAACACATGAGATCACCTCCGAACGGATACATGACTTGCTCTTCCCCGCAACATTATATAAACATACATTATATCGATTGCTGGCGGCTAGGGCTAACCCTCACGTCCCCTAAAGAGGATGTTATCTAGTCTGATGACAGCCCTTTATGAAAACATCCAGGACTCATGAGAGTGGATCCATGTTTGGTAATGTGACCTCTCTGATTTCAAGACAGTGACCCTATACTATTTATCTTTGTGTATTACTGCCAAGGGTCATTTACATTTTTTTTTCATTGGCATTAATAAAATGGATGTATAGAGATAATCTTCACCTCAGTGGCGTGTTTTGTCTCCTTTTTTGTTCGGGGGGGGGGGGGGGGGCTGGGGAGGACTTACTGAATATCTAAAGATGAGCCAGAGACCGACATGGGGGGTTGAGAGTCTTTTCACTTTCTCGCATCCCCTTGTCTATAATTCCCTGTTTCTTCTCTAATCTATTCTCTATTCCTCTTAACAAAAATGGGGGTGGGGTGAGCATTTTATTGGGGGATCGAGTGCCCCCATGTACCCATGGCTACGCCTCTCTACTCCTTCGATAAATACTTAGGAGTGGGTATGAGGAGCTTCCCATATATGTCAAGCGAAGATTGCAAACCAAATTTCTCTCAACAGCAATGCTCAATAAAAACACAGATAACCACATTAGGGTACATTAAAATTCACTTGCCTTTTATAGTCCACCGTCTAACCGTTCAGTTTTATAACTGTATGTAATTTCTGCCCTTTGAAAAAATAATGTCACACAAATTGATGATTGACTTGACAAAATGTGGCTTCTGGAAACGATCTAGGGATGTTCGGTAACAAAAGACGCGCCATGAATCATCGAGGCTCGATGTTTGGAGTAGGAAAATGGGTGGGATGATTAGATTTTCGCCCGAAAATTGACAAGTGTCTGGGTGCATCAGCTCAGACGGCCCTCGAAATTGGCAGTTGGATGTCCAGGTTTAGCCTGGCTTCAAGGAAAGGTTAGTTTACCCATGTTTTAAAACTTTCAATTTAAGTAATTTTGAGAATGGGAATATTATACTAAAGATGGAATTTACAACCGATTCCCACTATTGAAGGAAACATGTCAGTAGTTTTGGTTAGTCTACATTGACAATAATTATCCAGACTTCACACTCAATACATATTTAATTGATCCGTTGACAGGAAACATACCCCTTGACTGGAAGCCAGGCTAAATCACGCTCCAATGAAGATAGAAGATACAGGACAAGAACGATACAGGTCGTCGCCCTTCTTCAAGTAGTAAACACCTTTGGATATAATAGGTCATGGTTGGTTGAGGAAGAAGTTCCCTCCTTGCATTCTAATTTGTCATGATTAGAGACAAATCTGGGATTGGGATAAGAAGATCAACATACCTGTAGAGAAGCTTGTGGAACACTTGTTTACCAGCAACAATTGTTGACAATCCATTTCACATCATTTGAATCCCGTAGATACTTTATTCCAACGCCACTGGAATGTAAGTTTTACTTGTAAACGACCCCATCCCTCCCCCACCTTCACCATCGCTTCCAAATACGGTTGGAAGATGAAGCAGGAAAGTTTGAATAATTACAACACCTTCAAAGCCTGAAACGTAGAGTAATAGGGGGTCACTTATTGCCCCCCCCCCCCCCCAAGGCTCCAATAAATGTCAATGTCCCGGGGTTGATTGAATGATCAATAATACGAGCAACATTTTATTGTATAGTAATGCTAGTTAGAATTAGATGCCATTAAAAGCCCAGGTGGCGAAATGTATAACTTTATGTTTTGAAAATCTCCATGAAATATTACTTAATTATCGACTTCAAGGTCTCAATAATTGATGAATCCTCTACACAAACGTGATCAGGGGAGGATGGGGAGCAGATAAACCGATTCGGTGAAATTATGTTTTATGTAGGGAGTGATACATATATCTTGAAATGCATGTGACAAGTTTATGCTACAGTAATGTAAAGGCAATACAATAGAATGTCAAGGTGGGTTAACTTCATCATTATTTATGCGCCCCATCAAGATCGAAAGAAACAAATTACCGAGACAAAACCGAAACCACGTCACCTGTTTTACGACCTTCCTTCCATTTTAAATCAAATTCTTCCATCTCTTTCATTGCATCAAAAAAATCTCTTGATTCAAATCATCTTATCCAGTTACCATCTCGCACGGAAACCCCAGAGCCAGTGGAATATCAAGGAGAGTTTTGTTTCCAAAATCAGAAAAGTGCTTTTGACGGAAATTAGTGATTTAAAACTCGGAATTGGTTCTACCGTAAATCTACCCATTTTAGCACCTGCGGCAGCAAAGTTCAGTAACTCAGCAGAAATATCAAAATAGCCCATGCAAGAGAGAAATTATTCAGCGTTTGGAAAATTGGGTCATAATGATTGAATTTATTGAGAGGGCAGAAAAACACACACTTCCAGGAGTTAGCGTTGTAAAGAAACATTTTAAAAAGAGATTTACCGATGAAAAGATACGTGTTACCCTAAGTGCTTGCATTTTTTTCTTCTCTAGCTTACAATTGAAAATAACAAATTTAGGAATTTTAACCAAAGAGTTTAATTGTAGGGTGTTCGATTATTACTGCTGACAACGCGACATGTATATCTGTGGAACAGCCTTCCAGTTGTATGGAAGTCGTACCCTTTCATGTTGTGATGTCTAAGTTTCACATTTAAAAATAAACTTTGAGGCAAGTCTGCAAGCAAAGGTAGTGCTTCATTTGAAAGTTGTGTGCATGCAATTTGTCATCTGGGGAGTGAACGAGAATTGATTTATTTGCCTAATACATGCAGGTGTAAAACTGCGAATTCGTGTCAAACGGGTTGCAGAACCATGGTGAGCGTGTAGAGTTGACCGGAACAGGGTCACACATGGTAATAATAATTAATACAAAAACTTGAAAAGTTATTCACACCGTTCAGAGTCATGCCTTCCATATTTCTCTTATATCTCTGTTATGTCCGCCATACATGTTCGTTTTGTCATATATCACAGAAGGGTTCTACAAACTACTCTTTCTACCCCTCTCATCCAACAAACAAAACGACAGCACTCAATTTGAGAAATAATGTGGAATTAAATGAACGTTACCGTGCTTTATTTCGTTTCATTATTCACCACCAAAAACACATTGCCCCTGCGCATAAATTAACATGTTCATAACTATTTATAAGATTAGTAACATCTACCTCACACAGACAGTGAATCATGCAGCTAGTTCTATTTCCACTCTCTGAAATTATAAATTCTCTACTTCTTTGCTTGAATATTTACATCCAAGCAATACGATACTTGTTGTCAATGACTGACATGATAACAAAAAGCCCAATCTCATGTCGTTTTAGTCATATCTAGCTTGGGCTAAACTTTCTCAACCATGCATTACGACAGCCTATTACATTTATACTCGTAACTACCACTGAAAATCTGCGGTCTAGACTGCGAACTCTCATTTCAAAATGTCACACAGTCCATCTTTCAATCCGACTTCCATGTCGATCAAATCAATCATCCATCTCGAGGATGACGTTGAACAGTCGACCTGACATGTTTTCACACGAGGTCGTCGTATCGCATTCCATATGCCGTCATCTAAATACTTGGCGAGGTCGAGCGACGTTTGCCAACCGGTGGCTGACCTTCCTATATAAGAAACTCTTGAACCTTTCAAATAATCCAGAATATCTACTAATGGGTACCACAAGTACCCGGTCTCCTTGGTAGGATAAACTAAAAGCACTTGCTTCTAAAATTAAAGCACCACATGTTTCCAGAATGATACCACCTTTAAATACCACTTGCTCCCGCTCCAGGGTCTATACGACACACTTTTCCTACGACAATGTCATTATTGTTCCGCAATCAAAATCCTACACTAACTGAATTCTTAACTTCAACCCTGGACCCAACACTAATCCTAAATCTAACCCTAAACCTAAACATAATCCAAACCCTAGACCTAAATCGAAACTTAACCTCAAACCAAATTGCATCCCTCGTCCTAACCCTATTCTTTTTCAGATATAAAGCAAGGAGCAAATGTTAATCACCTCTTCGAGACTATTGATTGAAGTAACATTGAAGAACCTTGCAATCAAGAAATGTCGTCTGCTAGAAATCGAGGGTTTGAGGAAAATATACTTATCGTACAATATTCAATTATTAATTTTATTCTAAAAGCACGGTAGTTTTCATACAAAAACATTATGTCATAGGAAAATAATGATGCAGGAAATATATTGTTTAGAAAATCGTCAAATCTTTAAAAAAATTAGGCAATCAGCAAACGACGGTGGAATGTTTGTTTTTGGTGGTTTTTTTTTGTAACCCAAGAATTACTGTGTTGTTAACAGTCTAGACCATCAGAAAACGACTTATCGCCAAAGTATGGGATGTGAATAAAGTCCATAAGCCAAACATAGTTTTCGGAGAAAAACATAGATTCAATTTTGGCTGTGTTTGCGAAACGGAAATGAATGTACCCAACGAAATAATAAAATGCGGGTGAAGAAAAAAAAGCTGGCGTTTATTCTCATCCAGTTTTAATATACAAGGAGTTTGTCAACATAGTGATATTAAATGGAAAGGACGACTTGGGAATGAACTTCAAGGGAGGGGAAGCTGTCAAATTTAGAACGGTATTGATGAATTACTTTGTAAAATTATTCAATGGATTTTCTCATAACTTTAGGAAAAGAATGTTATTCAAATGTCCGCACAAATACTCACACAAGTGTATCTCAATACTTTGTGGATGACATTTCATAATAGGAACAAAATCGTATTTACAGGCAACGGCAAATTTAAATGTGACCTTGGCATTGGTTTTAGAGTGGACATGACCTCACTCGATGACCTTTTCACCATACAGGAGTACAGTGCGTTCACATCAGAATGCAACCAGGGCCCCTACCCTTCGGGATCCAGGGGCTTAGAATATTTCCCCGTCAATCTGCAGCACGTAAAATTCCTCTCCTTCCTTACAAGTCTTTCTCGAGTCAAGATTCCTTCGACCATTCTTCTCTGACCGCCACTCTCTAGCGACCGATCAGGACATGAAATCAAAATCGGTCGCTGATCCTGCCAATGAACTTTCGGCCCACCTACAATAATTTTGCAATGCATACTACATATGGTTTGGTCTGACAGCTTAACACGTGTACACAATCAATAACCCAAGCACGAGTGGCAAATCATAATGATATTATTTTCGATCACTTTCAAAGTTATGACAACAATGCTCATGAAGGCTATCAAGGTATATCCTATGCACTTTCTTAGTCAAATGAGTCCTTGTTCCTCTGTTTGAACTTTCCATTGTGTGTATCGATACTATCAGCTTATATTAATGTTGTCTGTTCAGAAACAAAAGGACGTGTTACATATAGAGTTAACACCCTCTGATTATCAGCAGAGGACATTGTGTATTATATGAACTCTTGGGTTGTAGTGGTCTTTCTTCATTTTGACGAAAGCCACCGATAATTCAATGACATTCCTAGACCAATTTTACAGCAGCTATAGATATTGTTATCCTCACGATTTGTGACCGGCTGTTGATAGAGCATTCTCTTTCCTTTTCCTTTTAAAAAGCATGTTTATTGCAAACCTTATACTACACTAAACAACAAGTATAGGCCCTGAATAATTCGGCAAAACGTTTTATTTACTAGACCCAGGTACTCAGGGAGACCTGTTAAAATCCTCTTGTTTGTGTGGAACCCGCTCACCCATCGCAAGTGTACTTTTCGACATTCCTTTCCACTCTTTCCACTGCTGCATTTACAAGGTTTCGATACACTTCAATTATTCACCCGAAGAGCTTTCCTAAAACCCGAGTCGCACCGACGAGACCGACACCAGATCGAACAACAGATCACACGTTATCCCGAATGACGAAGAAGTGGTTGGTTTTTAATCGTCTTGGAGTCGGTTCAGCGGTGTGACTGTGATATTGGCCATGCTATTATACAACAGCCTCCCGAAGCAGTCGTCACAATATTGTACAAGGGTTAAGGATTACAGAAGTCCTTCTCAGGTGAAGTAGAATGAAAAGAAAAATCGCAGCTAATTACTTCAAGAATTTACCTGCCAGGATTAGAGTCAAGGCGTTATATGGAGTGACAGCCACCGATTTAATCCCCTAAAATCTTGCTACATTTCAAAGGGAACCCGTTATTCCAGAACGTTTCTCTGGGCTTCTAAAGCTAATAGTTTCCAAACTAAATGACGTTTGGAGAAGATTACTACACCCATCGGGATGCTACACCAATGTGTGAAATGTTGAATAAAAGGGGAAAATAACGACAGGTTGAGGCAACAATAAGTACCTGAGAATTCGGTCGGCTTGCTTGATCTATCAAACGTTTGTATTATATTGGTGGCGGGAGGACCACTGGAGTGGGTTGGGAATGGGGTGGGGGTAAGTAGTTCTCAAAACCGTACATTATTTGAGGTTTTTAAGTAGTTCCCAAAACAGTACATTATTTGAGATTTTTAAGTAGTTCTCAAAACAGTACATTATTTGAGGTTTTTAAGTGTTTTGAGACTTCCCTTTCAATTATATTTTTCTTATTTCAAAGGAAGTGTACACTATTCAAAGAAAAAAGGTCGTTCGTATCATTTATGAGGTTTGCAGTTTCACCATTAGATAGTCCTGAAGGGACTATTTGAGATTGTAAGAGAAGCAGAAAAAGTCAGGAGAGAGAGGGGATTCCTGAAAAGGACTGATGAACCAGGTTTGGAATGCAAAGAGAGAGAGAGAGAGAGAGAGAGAGAGAGGGCGTGGCACGACGCCCCGAACATGTTGACTGTTCGTAATCAGGAGATCGTTTGTGCAAGTTTTAATTGGTGCTTTTTTTGTTTGTTATAGTAGCCCTATTGAAAACTTACTATTAAAGATACATGTTTAAGGTTTTATCGCCGGGGGACGTCTGAAAATTATGGGTCTTTCCTAACATCATCAATTGACTGAAGAACTAATGCTTGAATGAGAACCATAGGGTAGATGTTGGCAGCAGTTTGGGGAGTAATTATTGCAGATTATTGCGCTAGATTACCCTTTTGATGACTCCCTATCTAATCCGAAGTATGTCCACTTATTCCAAATTACGAGCGCAAATCTATAAGTACAAAAGGAAAATACTCCTCACGTCGAACTCATGTTTCATCCACAAAATGATTTCCAAAAGAATTCTTGTTCAAGACTGGTCATGCGAAAGAAAGAAATGGTCCATAGAAACATCTGTCAAAGGTTGATTATGTTGAACATAATGCACAATGACGTATACTGTGATGATTTGAAGTGATCGAAGTTACAAGAAATTGACCAAACCCTGGTGAAAATCACTGATGCACTGCGCCGAGAAACTGGTATATTGGACTTCACACACACCATGTGGCGTGAAAGTTTGGTCTAAACTTTCAGCAATTTCAGTCATACTTTTAAAAAGTGACGATATATCAAGAGCAATCATTATTTAAGGGTCATTTCGTTATATTCTTCCAAATTGACATAAACAGAATGAGAAATATAAACAATTTGTTTCATCTTTACCCGAAGTTAAAGATGAAGTTGAGTTCTGGTCATGCGATTGCATTGTGAAAGAAACGGTGTGGAACCGACCAGAAAAGGTTGATCATCTAGCATATAAGAATTTGTGTGTATTGCAAGGTTCTGGAATCATGATAAGAAATTTGGCCAAGTCTTGGTAAAGTTACAAACACCGTACACCGAAAGATGTGTATGGGACTACACGAACACGTGGCGTAAAAAGCCGGCCCCCGATTTTTACGATTTAACATGCATACTTAGAATATGAAGGCATTTGAAGAGCCATGCTTTTCAGGGAACATGTCTTATCTGATGTTCTTCCACACTGGCATAATAAGAATGAGTAATGCTCACAAATTATTTTTCACCTCTTCCCAGAACTCAACCTTCTCTTTAACCTTCTCTTTTATCGAGAGCAGACTCTGTGAACAGAGACCTGTTTCATAAGACTCGTGATCAATAATAACTGTCAATTTCCCATAGCAAAATTGCTCACAGCCAATCAAATTCAATGATTTCAGTAGCTTATAACATTTATAATCACTTGTTATTGCTAGCAATCTTTATGGAACACGGCCTAGACCTTGGTTCATTAACCTGTCAAAGACTGCAGGCATATACACATTAATGTTCGTCTAGACTCTAGGTAAAGGCAAACAGAGCATCGATTGCTTTTTCTTTTGTTCGAGGGGCAATTCAAACACTTTTATTAAGTCTATTTACAAATGGAACCCACCCCTACCTGAATGAACATTCAAATTAAAGTTTTAACAACTCAAAAATTCATGAGACCTTTCGAGAAAAAAAACCATTACATTTGCCATGAATTCCCTCCCAGTTCTCACATCCACATAACAATTCAAACTAGCCCATTTTCCAACGCTCTACACCTTTGTAACTGAGGACAACACCCTCATGATAAGAATAACGGTAGAAAAGGCAATAGGGTAGCTAATTCTACTTCTCGAGTGTTTGCCCAACACTTGAATTCAATAAGCATATTTACTCAGGGCTTGCCAAGTTGATGAAGCATATACAAAGAGGTGTTGCATAACAGCCCGGGTAGGATGCCTCTGCACATTGCTAAATAAACGTAACTGAATAGGCTTCTAAAATTTCTGTAAAAACTATCCTGTATTCCTGCCTCTTGACAAGAGATCGCCGATCGATAAAAGTGATAAAGCTATGGCAAAAAGAGTTTTGGTTACCCGCTTTTGTTGTTGTTGCTTTCTCAGGTAATCATCCATTTTGGTCCAGGTGAAACCGGTATGAAGACCATTGTCAACCAATCCTTTTAAGTATACCGCAGATATATAGTTTACTACCAAGAACACTCGACAAATCCATGGTGTTCCCAAGTGAATACCCACAATCAAAGTATCAAACCGTGAAGAAACATACTCCAGAAGGAATCGTTTTATTCATTTCTAGGTGAAACCGGTTTAAAGACGTCAACCAATCATTATTTTCAGCTCTACCACAATTATAGTTTACTGCTACCAAGACAACACCACACAAAAAAGCGGTGATCATAAATGAATACCCACAATCAAAACCCTGAAGACAAATACTCCAGAGGAAACTATCAGAAGCAAATCGTTACCAACTTTACAAGCATCTATTTCATTAAAACTCTATACAAAGCATGTAGTCAGAGTGTGACACATTTCACATGTCCTCGACTAAATTTGTTTTTCACACTTTTGTAATGGGACTCGTGATCGATGTCATGCTTAAAAGCCTTTATTTTACCGACCAAAGTGGCAGCCAAATGATAGAATATGTTTTGACTTGTGACCCCCCCCCCCCCCCTTCTCTCTCTCTCTCTCAGGATCAAAATGCAGACAGCAAATTCACAGCTCTATGTTTAGGTGGCAAATTCAACATAAACCTAACACCATCCCTGCTCATACCCTCACAATTCAAACCCATTATACTTTGTCAATATTTGACCCGGATAAACTAGTATAGGAGCAGTAAAGGTATTAGCTCCTGTACTAGTTTATTCCATTTGGGCTGTAGTGTCAACATTTGCAGAACAATGACTTTTATACGTTTATGCCTAAATGCATCTGTCTGAATTCAAAATCTTAATTTGACTGAGGTTAGATGTTAAAGATAATGTTAAAATCTGATGATCCATTTCGGCAAGCGAAGTGCCACATTTCGGACTAAAGGATAATCATTTTAATTGGTGCACGATTACATGAAAGAGACCATTGACCATGATTACAAGCAATGGTAATGGTAGGTTCATAAAGTGCCTTGAGAAAGAAAACGATACAACGTTCGTTCAACGACTATTTGAGTATTTGGGGCCTTGGGTAGATCCTTATAGAAGTAGTTCCTCTTTCTTAGCTTTTATCCTGAGCTCGAAAAGGAAAGGATCAAGCAAAGTTGTACAATATGTACGACTGATGCACATGAACTGATATGATTTATTTGACATTTATTTGGAAACTATCCGAATGTCCAACCTGCAGATATTTGATAAGCATTTAGAACGGCCACATCTTCCAAATGTGCCAAATTAGTATCATTTTTTAAAACAAAAGCAGACATAGAACATTGGAGACTTGACTGCGTGTGGCATCGTTTTCAATCATTGCCAATATTATAATATCATAGTTACCGCCGCTACAGGCTCCTCCCCAACGCAAAGTTGCAATGGGTATAAAGTGGGATTATCCAGAGAGAAGTCATGTACCTATCGGAGCAGCAAAGGAGACTTTTGAGTAATAATCAACCTTGATTTAGAAGCGCATGATCATCACCTGTAAGTATCTTACCTTTTGTATAAATTAGGCAAGAGCTAGATCTATGCCTATAATCTCATGTAATCTATCTGAGCTTCTTTGTAGGAGACGTCAGGTATGTGGTGTCTTTTGAGAGCAACAGTCCTCAAGATATTCCTTGAAAATCAGCTCGAGGAATCTCCTTCATGAGGCTAAAGTAATAAGGTGGTGTGCTCAGAGGCATTCCATAAGACAATCCCTGGTACAGGCCTATGACCGAACTCAGCTCTCGTCTCTGAAGTCACTGATCGGCATCAATCTGCGAAAAATAACAGGAACAGAAGATAATTCGATTGTTTGTCTTGTCAGTCTAATAAAATGATGATATACACAGATATAATCAGATGAAGAGCTCAATAACCACCCTGGCTCCCGATACAGAAAGCATGCCACACATCGTTCGTGCACTTCAGTCAGACTTGTCGTCGTCGGAGTGCTTGGCAGATGACTGCAGACGTCAAACTTATGTTCGGTCTAGCGAAACGACGACGCGCGGAGTGACGTACGTTCAGCGGATCGCTCCAAGGATTTGCTTTCCCAGGGTAGTGTATGTGGCTCTTTTTGGTTGAGGTGTTTTCACTGAAATTCTGTGGCAATCATTTTTTGGCTGAAAAAATAGGATAGCAGTTGTTTGGAAGCCAAGAACAAAAGAGAATTTCTTACATTCAAACAACATTCACCGCAATAACTTGCCTGAACACAATATTTCATGAGAAAAGGTCTGCCTACCCCTCATTTTAACCAGAATAAAAAGAAGAATTAATGGAACGAGAGGCTAAATATTGAAAAGACAATCGATCTTCATCACAAGCCATAATTCGTTGTGAGCGGTGTTATTTTTGCAGAAATTAAAGCGTTCCGTTTCGCGCATTGCTTACAAAGACATCGGGATAATTTCAGTTGGCAGCTCAACCACTAACTTCGTTAACAGTGTCTTCAGCCGGCACACCCGCCGCACCTCTCCCTTTTCCATTGCCATTTATGTTTTTTCTCCTCTCAAAATTATCAGTTTTTCTTATTTCGAGTTTGTTCACACTCTCCGGCCGCTTTTCGTAAACATTCGCCGCTGTTTAATTAATGTCCAGCTTCTGCATGTCTTTTTATGTATTCAGTTCGTCGGTCAACGGCCGCAATGCAATCCTTGGACCTAGGAAGTGCGTAGCATTCCCGACCCAAGAGGCGTCGCTCCGACATGTTATGGGGGGGGGGGGGGGGGGGGGGTTGTCACTTGTCAGGCAAGTTTTCGGACAGAAAAGCAAACTTGCTTTAATACTAGCCCCTCCCCCTCCCCCAAAATAGTAAACCAATTACAAATGTTAACAGGTGGAGAGTCTTCTTTGAAATAGTAAAATTTACAGATTTGTAAACATCAGACGTGGATTTCTGGACAGAAGTTTAGGAGGGGTAGGGTCATTCTGCCCGACCCATCCCTTAATTTAACTCTGCCAACTTAAAAGACAATAGTGTGAACGGCACCCATCAGGGATCAATCATGGTTTGAAGTAGAATATAAGAATATAAGAAGGTGAGTCGGGGCAGGGGAGCGTTTAGGCAAGTGATTAGAACACGGTGGGGATGAAAACAGTTCGGAGCCACAAAGCAACATGAGAGCCAAACTCATTTGTGGATGGTGTCAATCAGATGTTTAGGTCGACCAACATGACCATAGACTTCGCAACCCTTCGATCGTTTTTTCTTCTTCAAGTTCAGAGGGTGGCAACGTCTTTCACAAGTCTGGAATCATGTTTCGAATAATGCCAACTTCTGAATGGCAATTGAAGAGCGCTATGGACTTGGTGGAGGTCCTGTCGAAAATCCCCCATAGTTTTCAAAGAGAACACCAAAGTTTTATTTAAAAAAGCGATAGAATGTATACATCGAGTAGGTTAGCCGAAGATTGGTGAAGTTTATCGTAATGGATCTCAAGTGTTGCACTTGCAGCCTTTTGCAGGAGCTCGGATCGAGTAAGGAAATGAAAACGAGTTGATGTCTTGTAATAATGTATGCCAAGTCATAATGCGTCGTCTTGTATTTAGGGACTCGTAGATTTGCACGACGACATTAGTGAACTGCTACGTGTGACGTCCTTTTAAGGCACTGGCAGTGCCTTAAAAGGACGTCACATTGCCTTAAAAGGACGTCACACATAGCAGTGCACTTTGTCGACGTGCACATCTAAAAGTCCCTAATACCTGTGAGATCTGGTCACGGTAAATTACATCATGATGATCTTTATACCTTTGTTTAAACTTAGGTAGGACTTCTACCATGCTTTTGCTTTTGGGGATATCGCAAGCGCGCACGTACCCCTAAATAATTTTTCAACATCTAGCGCAATAAAGGTTCCTTATTTTCTAAGCCAATAATCTGTCTCGTCTCAAGTTGTCTGATGTAACTGATATACATAATAATGCTTCCAATGTTGATAGATATATATTGAAGTCCCGAGACTTGTGACTTTCATTTCACGGGTCACATCCTCAAACACAACTATATATTCATCGTCACCGGCTTCCAAACGGCCGTTCTGATTTTGATTTTCCTCTATATAATCACAACTGACACCAATCTTTCGCGCGCTAAATTGGCAACCTCTCGATTTGACCCCACAATGCAATTGAATTTTGAGCGTCCGATCAAGAGCTTAGAGTCCAAATGAGATCTCCTGCCACAGACGAGGTGCAGTGATGATAGATTCGTCAAGATTATCTATTAAATGCTTTCACATTACCCAAATCATGCCCAAATAGTGCGGAAATTCTGGGGTGAATTTGAGAGAAATGCGGCCCAAATTTTCTACGTTTCCGATTCGAGCTTCTGTTGAAGGTCAGCAAACAAGTTTTTATTTTGTTTTGTATTTAAAAAAAAAATTAAACTTGGGAATCGTGTGTGGGCTTAAAATCCAGTAACAAGTCACGAGGAAGTGGAAATGACGTGGTTTCGCGGTTTTTTCACTTAATGCTTAATCAAAAAACGTATTCCAGTCATCTTGTTTAGCAAAGAGCCAGCCAGGTGTTATCGATGTGAAATATATTTCCAATCTTACATTTCTATTGCACCATTTATAAATGCTAAATTTCAGAGTTGTGAAAATAAGTGGTGTAAACAGCACCCCTTCATAACATATTTTGGCAAATGTGAATGGGAGGGGGTCATTGCCACCTGTGTTAGCTGATGACTTCTCCGAGGTCTCATGAAAAACAACATTGTCGATCTCATGGGTCGGCAACCTTGCGTTTCAATCGCTTGATTGTCTTTGTAATAGGCCTAAAATTACATTAAATCATCACTATATTTAACTATGTAACTTATGCTTTTTGGTGGCTTCAAAGTTCAAAGAATTTTTTCAGAATTTAATACGCCCCCTCTTTTCACAGACTCCTGGATACGCCCCTGGATAATGCCTCACCTCATCGCAATTTGCTCGTAAATGATTGAAACTGTCCTTTGTGGCAGAGTATAATGAAAAACAAGCAACCTTTATAGTAAGTGCATGCTGGAATGTATCAATAACCTTGCAACAAAAATAAAACCGCATGAAAATCCTCGCCCCCAATCTTCATGAATAACTGTCCTCTTTTCAAAAACTCTGAGAAAAATTGGCGCTCAGGAGAAAGAAAAATGCAGATAATGGTTTGTTGCTGTTTTCTATCAAATCGTTTTTACTTTGAAAGGCAGACGTAATTCATATTCAAAGATTATCTCCTTAAAAGGGGGATTTGGGGTAAAAAGCTTTTGAAATAGGAAATCATCTGACCCTTGCAATCGCTTGCAATCAAACGAAACGACAGAGGTCTGAAGGAAAAGAGAAAGAAATTGGGCGGTAAAGCCAGGAAAGTAACACCACATTGCTGATCACATTCTTCGGTATTTACACTGGTAATGTTGTCCTCCAGGATATTGTCCCTGACAACTAAAAGCACGATGGCGTCAAATCGTGGGAATTCGGATTTGAATGATAATGGTAAACGGAAGCTATATCATGTTCCAAGATAAGATGTTCTAAGATATCATAATTCAAACAAAAAATGCTTACGGAAACAAATTCTGGGAAGGTTGAGAAAAAAATGTGCATTACAACTGCTAACTATTATTAGAAAAACAATACAATCTGTTAAGCCTGTTTTTCATCGGAGGCGCATTACAACAGTGTACTGAAATACATAATTCATTTATTTAGATTAATCTAGTGTACAAAATTAAACGTTAACAAAAATCATATATTTTAGGAGCATGTTTGCAAATATATCCTTCAACCATAAAAACTGGAAATAATTAAGTTCACACACTGCCTGTAAGTCAGATGTTGCAAAGGTCACGGGCGTCGCCAGACAAAATATCCTGATGGGTGCCATCATCAAGATTTGCCAAGATTTTTGTAATTTCCCCCTCCCACCACCACCAATACCACCATAATTTTGAGAAGATATTTACAATGTTACGGATATACGAATTCGGAAAAGTTGCCAAAAAAGGCAGATTTAGGGATACTAGTTCAGATTCAGCATCCTTTCTGAAAACCAAGGGCAATGTCAAATCAATCGAAATACGTGTGTCAATAACGATTGCTACTTGTAACTACATTTACTATTAGAAAGAACAGCCTTATCTCCTAATAAAAATTCCTCGGCAATTCTACAAAATAATATTGGCTGCATGCGTTTGAAACAAACAATAAGAGTTATACTTTGACAGATGGAGTTGATCCTAGAGTGCATAACTTCTTATTCTTTCAAGAGAGTGCATATCTCGATTGACCGTGAAAATGGTGTCCCTGACACCTTCGATGAGCCAAACTGGAAACTTATTTGAAATTGAGATTTTTTTCCTTTAATACTTTATCAAAAACACAAAGAAGACAGGACTGACTTCGTGTGCTGTGACCCCTGCTCAGGAGGGGGAACATGTCCCGGGTTAATTCTTGGGTAACAGGAGGATCGAGACCAAATTGGGCAGATAATCTTCATAACTCACACCATCTTGGTGACGAAGAAGGAAAAAGAGTCGTACATGTGTTCAGCTGATTATAGTTGATGAAAGCACGTTTTGGGGTTTATTTTCCAATGCCACATTCCAATATCTCCCACCTTGAAGAGATGAGATATGAGAAACATCACCTCTTGATGGATAGCTCACAGGAGGGCCTGTTAACTTCCGAAAAAATTGACAAAATTTGTTCGGAGCCAGAAGAGCGTTAACTCATAATTGTTATATATATTAAACACATAGTTAAAGTCCTTCTGGCTATAATCAAAAGATTATTAGTCCGGGGGTGTTTCACAAAGATCGACTCAAGTTAGAATTGAACTATGACAGGCTGTTCAGGCCACTAATTCCTCTAACCATTCCTGGCATTGGTTTCTCAAGGGACGTACAAACCCTGGTCACACATCTACAGAGTTAAACTCTTTTGATAGTTCATTATTGAAGGAAAAACATATTATCTAAAGTTCATAATTGAGGGACCAATGGCGAGAGAAGCCAGGGGCATGAATAGCCTGCCATGGTTAAGTCCAACTTAAAGTCAATCTTAGTCTTTGTGAAACACTCCCAATCCATGTAGTAAGGAGAACGAGAGACCAGGCGGTGGGGTGTGATCTCTAAAGTTTGAGGTTCTCAACATGATGAACATGATTGAAGCTGCGACAGCCAACGAGACCGACAATCCACGAGACAACAACGTTTATCTCGCCGAACAACAGAAATTTTTTTCATGAGAGGTTCACGAGATTGTCGACATACTCAAAATAAGCAAAGTGCCCAAAAGTGGGTGAGTCATGTACGGGTATCAATAGTCGAATAAAAGGTGGGGTGATCGAACTCCCTGAACCCCCTCCCACTGCACCTTCTACGTGAGCTCGGTGAATAATCATCTACGGCCATAATGAAACACAATGAAGAGAAACATTACGGTTACGTAATCATGATGTAGGCATGCAGCTCCCCGGAATCCCAACATGACTAATTTAAAGAGATAATGATACCTATTAAAAACAGATTTATGTACTCAATCATATAACGATACATGAAGTTTTAAATGAAACCTCACAAAGCAGTTCTTATATATGCCTTTAACAACACCGACCAAGGATGCGGCCTTCTCCCCATTCTCCGGCGGAGTGGAGGGGAAAGGGGTAAAAACTGACCTGTGCCCCTCCCCCATCTGAAGCCCGAGTGACATTCCTTAGTTATATAACCAAAACATTTCGACCCTATAAGTATATCTGAAAATGTGATACGTGATTTTTGTTCCCATGCCAAAGGATTGTAACCTCCCCCCTCCCCACCACATATGTTGTCAAAAGCCTGGATACGCCCGAATCCTTGTCATAATGTGAGCACTAATCTCGCTGCCATTAGGACGACAAACACGCATGTCGATCAAATGTTGTTAATGTGCTCTAGCATTTATAGGTACCCATATAAAGCACAGACACAATAACAAAGTTTATGTGAGCGGATAACATCGAAAGGGGGTAATAGAATTAGAAGGAGGAGGATGACCTCCGAACGAACATTGTTAACATTGCTATCACATCTTCGGGAAACATGAAAACATGATGGGGGGAAATGCTTGACTGCTAATGATATACCACCCACTGTTCGAATGCAACCCCCCATGATGTCAAACATACCACGTAGATGAATCACAAGATTCTATCTACAAGTTGGAGTTTGAAAAAAAAATGAAGAGACTTGTTAGGCGAACGAAAAATTGATGTAGGACAAAATAAATAGGCGCTAATTAATCAATACTAATTAATTTGTTTGTACAGGGGCGTTGTGCCGGGGGAGGGAGAGAAAGGCAAACCTAATCGATGGAACCACAAAAATAACGCAGATCAGGGAGACGGAGAGGGAGGGAAAACTCAAAGAGGGAGGGAGGGAGGGAACCAAGATCGTAGTGAGTGCATCCATAAGATCGCTGTCTTTGAGTACACTCCACATTCCACATCTTATCCGAAACGTTATAATTCCACTCCACGACCCCGCGGAAATCAATACGAGCCGAACACGAAATATTATTGCATAAAATACTTCGACTCGCAAGAATATTTTTTTTCTAAAAGATTATGAACTGACATTGTTAATTATTTTCAGGATGATATTTAAAATGCTGTATTCTATAATGACCTCGGAATGACGCTTGAAAACTATCTAACCGATTCAATGTTTCTATAATTATCATGTTTGAAGAGAGCTCAGGCGGGTGAAGAGTTTTGTTTCTCCATCGCGGCTCATTCCAGTCGAGCAAGCTAACATTTTGCAAATAATGAAATCGATTTAAAGCTTTGGTTGAAATCTTTAAGTCAACAAATATTCAAAATATACAACCAGCTAAACGTACAGTGGCGATGAATCAAAAAAAAAATCAGCCCTCAGGGCCTAAATCAACCAAGAATGATATAATTCTATATTTCGAGAAAAATCATTACTACCCTTGACATGGAAAGGAATTTGTAGATTTTGGATCACTAATTTTCATCGTTTTATTACCCATCTTTTTCGTATTCTTTCATCTTTTATATGGCTTTTGTAAGGTTATCTATGGTTGTATACTATCTAAATTTGTGAGAAAAAAAAAATAATGTCGTTATGAAGCAAAATGATAATTCAGTGTGATCAATATAAATCTACATCTTTTATGACTTGTATTCTTGTCTTGTACCTTCTGGCAAACACGTTAATATATCTTTCTCAATGGCCGCACGTATAATATGCATACTGTATTTCATTTCTTTAGATTAAATTTCACTCAACATATTTCCTACTGTTCACATCATTTTTGATAGATTAAAAGCCCCCCAAAGTTGGATAATATCCTCAAGGAACTCCTTGGTACATTTAAACCAGGGACGTGATAGAGATGTGTTCTTACTTTGTCTCAAAATTGTCGAACTCTTTAAATAGCTCAATTAAAATTCGATTCGGTTGTTCTCTGTCATTTCAAAATTTGCAGTTCATAATAGTAAAAATTTTCGAGGAGAAGGACCTCCATACAAATAAAAATGCAACTGAATTAATTGTGAGCACTATGATGGGAGAATTTTTTTCACGAAATGATGCGAATTGTATTATAACAAATATTTTTTAAATGTGACATGGAGCATCACGATGATCATGATTAACCGCATGAAACAGGTGCATGATTGTTCAGTGCCAATCGTGCTTAACGATGCGTCTGGTCTTTCTTCTGGTCTTTTTTTTCTCCCTTTCTATCTTTCGGTCTTTTTTTTGTCTTCATGTGTTTGACATTTTGTGAAAGATAAAATCGTAGAGTTCAGGAGAGGCGCGGGAAAAACGATCCATCATTCTAATTCCCCCGTTCATTGTCAAATTTATTTGTTTATGGGTTCCCGGATTAATATCGCATCTAAACATGATAGATAGTAGATCAATATTAACGAATTGAATGAAAGGTAACATATAAACATGAAAAGCGTGAGAACTGTCACCTGTCTGTGTCACAGTAGAGATTGTGCTCACAATCGTTATGATTTTCTGTAATGACTGTGTTCTAAATTGTAAACAAGTATACTAATATATTAAATTGATATAAATTTGTAAGGAAAACGATAGTTAACTTTCCTCGAATTAAGGTGGACAATAGAATATAAATATTATGTATGGTTGTGGAGTAAATGTTATAAGTAATTACTTAATTACATCTATATCATGACGTTTGCAATCTTATATACGTGGAGAATATTACAGGCAACATAATATTTTGTTTCTAATTTGATTATCAAATCGATTCAAATTTCCATTAAAAACTTCTATCTTCCGTTTTTTGTATACCACATTCTTTCTACAAGTGTACAAACATTGCCTGTAGTATATTAGTGAAGGATCTGGGGGGTGTTTCACAAAGATTTTAAGTCGAACTTAATTCTAAGGTGCACTTGAACATTATGGAGAGCCATTTGAAGCCTTAAAATAAAATATATTCAAGAGCAAAAAATTCAAGTATTTTACACTTTTTATAAATTCCACATCAAGAACATAACATTTCCTTGATAAAAGAAAATATGAACGATTGGAATCAACATGTCATGCCTTATATAACTTTTACAGAATATTTGTATAGATGCTAACGGCTTTCCTTGATTATCAAGTCCAACTTAGAGGTAAGCTCAACTTAGGATCTTTGTGAAACACTCACTGGACTCTTCACGAGTTATTCTGCTCACATCGTCCCTCTCGACCCAGGTGCATTATGGGTATACCTGGTAATATTGGGGTATAATTATTGCAGGGCTTGCACGAACAGCGATCTCAATACAAATATCGTTACCCTGGGTAAATAAGAACAAATAGTTATTCATAACTAGCAGTATACTAATATTACTATATTCGCGGGCTAAAGATGTGCAACTGTTTCTATGATTTGAATCTTATATAATTTCATCAGTCAACACAGTATTCCCGAGGAAATATTTATAGGCAAAACTTCCGACCCTTGGCTTTTACTCATTCTTCAGAGGCGGATTTACTTCCACATGACCGTCCAAGAAATTAAAAAAAGACAAATAATACAAGCAAGATGGTTTACATCTTGCAGACGTTTTGCAAAGTCGGGTGGGGGAAATGGGCTTCCTGCCAGTTGCTAGGCAACGAGTATTGGTTTTCTTTCCCCCATATGCCCCAAAGAGCCGTGAGGGTGGAAAAAGTGGAGAAAGTGCAGAGAACATCTTGTAGGAGAAACAATACATGTATCATCTGCGAACGCGTCTGGTTTTCTGAATCGTATAATACAATCTTGTCAATCAAATAAACAATACAAATTGTCCCATCCGTTATGACTAATAATGACAGAAATCTAGATCATCAATGTTAGTTCAGAACCTTAGGGTCCTCATAAAATTCATCGTGACTAGACTTTATAAAAATTGCAAAGGTTAGTAAAACGATTCAATGTAAAACGCACCCCCCCCCCCCCCACCCCTTTCAGCACAGTTTAGTTTTTTTCAACCTTAGTCGGTACTTAAACTGGTATAATATGCAATAAATCAAACATATAAAAAACTAACAAATATACAATCCATTACAAAAGAACATGGCTTGGAAGGGTACTCGACAATGTAAAGGGATCCGGTAACTTTGTCTTAGATCCTTTAGAAATAATCCTTGATTCAGCTCATGCTGCAATGATAATTATAAACCTTTAGGTCAGTCAGGAACTCCATGACTTTTAAAAGCCGATCGCCTGTCTGATTATCAAGATATTAATGATTGAACATTGTTAAACGATCCCTTTAAATTCTTATCTGGTACTTCATATCTTTCTTAGAATGTGTAAAATAATTACTATGAATTAACAGCCCCCCCCCCCCCCCCTTCTCTCTATCTCTCTCTATTTTTCTCATTCTCATACGTGATATGATATCATAGATTATCTCGTTAGTCCATTTATTAGCTCAATTATCGCCATCTGCTCTTCAGTTGCTCAGCAAGTTCCATTTTCTGACTTACCATATCATCCTCTTCCATTTCCATCAGTAATTCTCTTCTAGCAGGTCCACTCATTAAATTCCATCAAAAGTACACATCTCAACGTTCCGCTAATCCCACATCGCCTTATTCCTTCAATTATCAACTCGACAGGCTCCTCTGTCCGTCTTCGTTCAAGTTCAACCCCATCATGATAGTGCGATGACAAGTATGCATCATCATACAACGATTACTAATTCACAGCGGTGTGAGAAATTCGTTAAAGAGAAGGTTGGGTTCTGGTAAAGGTGAAGACGATTTGTTGTGAGCTTTCTTCTTTGTTTAATATACAGAAGTGGGAGAGTATCAACAAAAGCAACGCAACATGAAAGCGATGGTTCTTTAAATGTACTTGCATTCAAAATATGATGAGAAATAGTTGTTATAAACTTTGGAGTCCGAAACCCAATTCGATATGTAACATGTCTTTACATACAGTCACATATACTCATATCTGCATGCAGAGCTTTTCACTATAAATGTCATTTTCACCATGAATCATTTTATCGTAATGATTCTGATTATTGACAGACAATACAATACGCGGTTATTCTTAGTTACAGTATCATCAAATATCAAGAAAAGCTTCTAGACAGTTTTTTCATAATGCTGACAAGTACCCGATTTGATCTTAAAAAAATGGGGGGTTCGGGAAGGGAAGAATGATTGTCATAACTTGTTAATGGGGCTAAGATCTGATGTCTCTCCTCATGTGGGTAAGGAAATACCTAATTGTTGAACTTTCTGAGATTACTCAAGATGTTTGGTCGACTGGCATTGATGCTAATTAGTCTGAGAGACTGTTGTAGTCTGTCTGACCGCAATGTAACCTATCCCGCAGTAACGGTTCAGAAATTAAGTTTAAACAAGTTAAAGGTGTCGAGCACTTGTTTTTTTTTTTTTTTTTTGGGGGGGGGGGGGGCGGTGCAATTATGACAAAAGTATTTGGAATACCACGATGAATCATTTTTTTCAATGGAGTAAAACATTTCTCCTAAATGATTATGGAGATAACTTCGGCGTTTCTACCCTAATTGAGTTGCTTACGAGACCTTGTTACGGCATTCCAAGTAGAAAGATCACAATTTTTGTTTTCACCTCAGACTTGTTCAGATATGCCGCGGTAAACTGCCGGGTTTCCCTTTTTTTTACATATAAATGAATGTCAACTGCGTGTAACAAATATACTCACTGACCTCTTTGTTATAAGGAATATAAATATTAGACGCATTGCACTAATACGTCATCATCATCATTAGAAATAAAACAAAATATATTAACTGCTGGGATTTAGACCTCATGAGGATAATAACTTAGGCTTCTAACCCTCAAAGTCGTTGTTGACGAGGTGCAAATTATGGTTATCAATTAGGCACAATTAAAATGTATTAGTCTGAACTCAATTAGTATACTATACCTTTAACTTCGAAACATATGTTAACAAGGTGAACACGATTGCATCAAAAACAGAAAATCAAGCTTTTAAAATTTAAGGATTTCATGACAAACACTTCACATGAATCCACTCATCTGTAAAGCAAAACTTTGTATAAAAATGGTTTCACGTATTCCATAATAATATCCAGATGGTATATCTTAACATGCTCATGATCATGTATCAATATTATGATGCATTGCCAATTGAGGATCAACGATGGCCTTTTGTTCAAGTCTCAAATAATAATTTATCTTTTACTCCCTTAAATAATTCTGATAAATCAAAAGAAAAGGAGGATTTCGTGATAACCCGTTGAAGAAGAAAAAAACAATTCTCATCACATGATTTTAATTCAATTTGTCTAGCTTGTCAATATGCATCAATATTACCATTGCTCTCGTCTACAGAAGTTAATTGTATGAATAAACCACCTGTGAATTACTGATCTTTCTTTCTGTTTTAAACTTCAGACTGTATTTTTCTATCATGGTTTTTGGAACATAATAGTTACGCTACTTTTCCAATCATTTAAAACAAACATTGAGGAAATTACATTTTTACTGAATGCCGTCAGATTTAAGTTTTAACGGTTTGTCCTGGTTGTATTCTTGTGTGTTTTCCCTTTTTTCTTCGTCATCAACGTCCTCCCCCTCCCTCTCCTTCTTCTTCTTCTTCTCCTCCTCCCCCTCCCCCTCCCTCTCCTTCTTCTTCTTCTTCTTATCCTTCTTCTCACCTCGTTATCTCACCTTGTATATTCCCACATTTTACCACACTTATTTTTTTCATTTCTTATGTTGTCATTTCCTTTTATTTCCATATAAAAGGGGATCATTTTCTTCAGGTAAATCTAAAACTTATCAACAATGTCAACGTATTTAAAAAGGAAAACAATATTGGTTATAAAAATAGAAACCAATGATCTACCACATAACTATTTTGACCCCAAAACAAACACCTAAACTATAAACAACACCAAATAACCAATGTTTTCTCTTTTTTGGAAAAACAATTCAAGTACAATCTTTAAGTAACTCCAGGTGTGATGCACAAGCCGCAACTTTTCTCTGGTAATGGTGCATGGCAGTGTACATGAATATATTTCGGATGACCCAGACATTTACTAAGTAAGGGCGCACGAACTTTTCTTTGCCCAGACATTTCTTTTTTAAACCTCAAAGGTTATTTATAAGGTGGGAAGGACGTCTATCTCTGCATGTACCTGATCTTAGCCCTAGATAGAATCTGTGATGAGCCACGTCCCATCCATGGCCCCGGTGAGGAAAATCGGTGAGGTTATTTCGTTAAACATTCATGCTTCTTGGCTAAAATATGAAATATTACCCCTTAATAGTCTGAGACTCTGAGGTCGACTGGCCTTGCGAAGGGAGGGCGTATCTCGGTTTTAAAGCGGAACTTTATTTATTATGGGTATGTGATGGGAAGTATAAGTAATGTATCTGCACCTGTTATATTTAAAGAGAAGGTTGAATTATTGTAAATAATGATTTGGGAACTTTCTCGTTCTTTTTATGTCTGTTTGGGATAGTACCATACTACGAATGTCCCCTGAAAAGGAATGCTCTTCGTATTCTAAATATTTGACTAGAAAGAGATGAAAAGTTTGTACAAGCCCTGGTACAACATTATTCATGCCGTATGTACGTATAGTCCCATATACTAATTTCTGTGTGCAGTGAATGTGACTTACAGCAAGACTCAATCAAATTCCTATATTTGGTTACTCTAAAACCTCACCATGCTCACTGTGTACATAGTTACGTATTACATAATCAATTTCCCCTAATTTCTTGAGAGTTTTTATTTTCGCGAGGTAACTGCATGCATGTCCTGAACTCAACTTAATCTTTAAAAAGAAGATGACCTTAATGTATGATGGGTATGACGGGTGCACCTGTTACATTTTAGAGCTCTTGTCCTTTAGTTTAGACGACTGACTATGGAGAGAGTTGATTTCTTTTTTACTGATTATTTTTCTGAGCCCCTGATTTTTTTTTACTGCAAGCTTCAGTAAATATATAAATAATTTAGTATCCTTGGAATAACGATAAATGCATACACAAGAAAAAAGATTATCTACATAGAAAAAACCGGCAGTTGAAAAAGGTTCACAGGGCTAAAAGGGGAAAAGTCGCCACCTTTTTGATGGAAATAGACCTAATTCGATGATGTATACTAGGCCAAGAAATGGGAAGAAACCTAGAACTGAGAGGAAATGAGAGGCGGGGAGTACACTCTTATGGCCAAGTAAATGCGGCAGAATTAGAGTAGATGGTGCATGGTTGAGTACAGGTGGCACAAACTGACAAGAAGGGCGCGGGGGGGGGGGGGTTCCCCAACCCCGCATTCTCCATCTGTTCCCATCTCTCTATAACCTTCTCTATTTATCAATTTACGTACATATTATGGTAGTAGTAGTCGCGGCGGTTATTTTACCTGAGTGCTAAGAAAGCATATATGCTTGTTAGTAAGTTACCAGAGGACCGACGGCTTTATGTCCTCTCCGAGGGACCTGGTAATGGGTATTAATGCCTTACGAAAGGGCACTAGCGAATCGACTTGGTTTCGAACCTACCTACCTGCTACCTATCTAGCTATTTATATATATATATATCCCTCCATCCACATAAACATCAATATAATTTATTGTCTTTGCCCCCCCCCCCCCCCATCTCTCTCTCTCTCTCTCTTTCTCTCTCTATCCGTCTCTCTCTGTCTCTCTCTCTCTCTCCATCTCTCTGTCTTGTGAGTAGATCATTAGAGCGCATGAATTCGTCATCGCCGTCGGTTGTTAGATACAAACACAAGGGTAAAGTGAAAGCACTTAATAAATTGAATTTTCCAATTTATCTCTTATCATTGTCCTCAAAGAAATTTGCAACTCATCTGCCTGTTATATAGTGGGACGATTGGGTAGAGGAAATACGGCATTACAGTCTCGGCGGTGGGCCGTTTTAATAAATGTATCATCTGCCTGAAGGGTCGAACAAAGTATGAAACAAAAATAATGGCTAAATTGATGGGGCATGACTTATGATTAACAATATTTATTTTGGTTAGGAGGGGGCCAGAAGGCCATGGATACATGATCTAATTTAATACAATTAAGGAAAGAATATCGTGCCTCATGGCGTAAAAGTACGGATTGCAAACGGTCCACAACAGGGATAATGTTTTGACATTTTGCAACATCTTTCGACTAGAATAAGATACCATTCAGCATCTCTGAACATTTTTCAAAGGTCATACGTCCACAATCCTACAAATATCCTTCAGCAATCCTACGGTAGAGACTTGGTGGTTTTATCCACCTATTCGACTTTAGTCCTTCTTAATAGTCCTGTGTAACGTCCAATTCAGATTCTATACTTTAGCTAGGGCTAGTTAATTCAGAGAAGAGTTATATCTAGTCAAATTCTATCGGGTGTATGGGCATATCGGACGTAACAAAACCTTTGCACCAATGGTATGAACTATGAGTGAACCCGAAATCTAGCAATTTTTTGCAGAAACTCATAGAAACTTAACAACTAAACTTTTCCATTTGAACCTCTCTTTTTACTCAGGATGCCCATCCCTCTATAATACGTCCACGGGACAAAGAAAAAGGTTACACACTGTCACGATTCTTCCTTTGATTTCAGATGAATGAAATAATCAGACCGAAGAAATTAAAACACAAACATCTTACAACAATGACGGAAATGATATCTTTATCGGGATTGTGAAATTGAATATGTCTGTTTAATTAACAAAGTTGTAGAATAACCTCCAGACATGGGAAAACCGATTAGCAGAATCAGATGTAACGATTACTCATACTTAAGCAAACAGTACACGGGGATTTGTATTCTTTAACATGACGAGATTATGATTATTCCCGGGATTATTCCACCCCAGTGAGTACCTAAGCCCGTCTATTTATTACAATATACTGAAACAAATCTAGCGAGAAAATTGTGGACAAGGGGATTTATTATTTATCTGTGACAGTAACGGAACAATGATCTTACAAGTAATTTTGAAAAGCCTCTTATTTTGGTCGCTCAACAGTGCGTGGAACATTACTGGTTATGGAACATAAAACATGATCCCGATGATAAAGGAAGCTTTAACAAAGCAAAGAATTGATTTAACGGCAGCTGGCTTTACGGAATACATGTGGTTTTTATCTCACAGGGGAGAGAAAAAACTCCTTTTTTATGAATATAGTGAAAATAATCGGGTTTGAATCTCAATGCGGTCTTCACAATGGGGTTTGCATTTACTGTAAAATCATACTTGCACGCAGTCTACATGCATTAGGCTATCCCATGGTGTCATATGATTTGGTGTGCTGCATAACATCTTGACATCTTGAAGGAACCTTGCCAAATTAAAAAGCTAAAAAAGCAAAGCGAAAAAGTATGATATCAAGTTTTCAAATAATGAACACGCATGTAGAAGGGGCTATCACATTCTAAGCAATGACCCTTTTGCACAACTTTTAATCAATTAAATAAGGTTAAAGTAAATTACACATACATTTTGGTCAACATGTGACTTAAATATCGCATAAAATATAAGCACGTAATTACGCATCTTGGGACTAATAACCTTAATGTGTATCCTTCATTTTTAATTGAGTAACGATTGTGTCCCCGTCTTCCGTAAGCATCTTCAGGAAAGGGGGCAGAGACATCCCCAAAGGAGGGAGATTAACCCATCGGAAGGGTGCAAGGATGGGGTCACTCTAATCTTCAGACTCAAGAAACCACTCACGGATTGATGGATGCACCCACCATGCCCACAAGCCTTGGTTGTGATTATGGAGGTGGAAGCCCTCTCTCTCGCTCATTCCTTAAAATGCTTAAAGGGAAAGTTGCAGAAAAACGTTTTTCGAATCTCAAATTTACTCTTTTTTCCCCGTTTTTTAATATAACGTGCAAATTAAAAGTTGTAATAATAATTGTTCCAGTCTGTTATTGAAAAATTGAGGCAACAGCATAACATGGGTCAAGCAATAACAGCCATAGATATAGTGGCATTGGTCGGGAGGAGGGGGGGGGGTGCTCGAGACTAACTATTCAGGTGAAATGCGAGGAGCATAGTGATCGAGTAGAATGGATGTGGTAGGGAACATTCTTCTTCTTCTTCTTCCCATCTTCCTTCCCCTTTCATATGCGTTTCATTCGCTCTATCATTATCTAACCCTCTCCTTCTGTTAACATCGCTTGCTTGGGGAAGGGGCACGTGTCCTCCACTCGTGTGCCCCCTCCCCGGTTATAGACTCCCTCTACGCCACTGCAAACAACATTCTTAATATGTTGCATGTCGTCAACCCCATGTTTGTGATACTTTCCTCTCCCGCAATCTGTTGATCTTACGAGGATATCCACGTCAATTACCGCCAGATCGGCGAGGGTGCAATATGAAATCGAGATGAAATATTAGAGATATGTCATGAGTGTTTGATCGATTTGAGCGGCGGATCGGGAGAGATCACATACCGGCGGCGATACATGACTTATAAATCTTCCCATATTTACATTCAGCAATGCGTTTGTCCCGCTCCTACTAGTCCTAGGCCCCCCCCCCCTTCCTATTCTCTCTCTCTCACTCTCTTTCTCAGTGCCATTCTGCCCTTTCCCTCTCCCTTTTCTTTCTCTCACGCTTCCCCTTTTCTCCACCCCTCTTCATATTACGTATTTTCGTCTTTCTTTTTACATGTAAGCCTCATGAAAATGACGTTGTAATTTATATGGTGCTGCTTAACCTTTTTAAATAACTGTTCATTTCCACCCAACTCAAATACAATTTGTGTATGATTTCCCATACGCCCCCCTTATATGGCCCATTGAACTCCACACATTTAATTTGGTATAAAAGACTCGAGAAGCAATTCGTCCAAATCCGGAAGATCCATAGTCAAACCACGGGAAGTCAACGATAAGATCCGCTACGGGACCCTTCTTATCATTACTATTGAGGTCCATATAATCTATTCTAATTACCGCAATTCGATAGCAATGCCGACATAGCCATAGTGCTCATATACTTAAACGATTACATAGTTGTCATTATCCAATTAACGCGACGTAGTTAAATGCTAATGACTTTAAAACAGGGACATCCAGTCTAATTGAACAAATTACACAGGCTTATATAGGCTCGATAGAAGTTACCGGCCGAGAACGCCATGACTGATTTTGTTTAGATGGCACGTGCATGAAAATGAGTTTAAAATTACGGTTGAAGAATATTTCTCCTTTTTTCCCCACCTCTCTCTCTCTCTCTCTTTGATTTAAAACATGTAGAGCCAGGAAAAAAACTTCATCACAATCATGTCCTCTGATTATAAGCCATTACGTATAACTGCTGACTTATTCATGAAAATAAGAAATTGATTTCGACGCGATTAATAAAATATATATGGATAGAGCTTATCAATACATTTTAAAAGAATCATTGGATATTATAGTTATATATTACAGAAAAAAAGATCCATCCACACTGGCCTATAAACTGATTTATAATCTTCCCTGAAATCATTATCTGACTCAGCAGTCTCGGGTCAGATGTCTGTCAACTTACAAAGCTCAAATATTTTGAAAACATGAGTGTGAGTGGTCAAAATAATATTAAATCTGTAATGAGGATGGCATCCTCGTTACTCTGGCTAAAATCTATGGGAAAATACATGTACAAATGTAGAAGCCAGTTTCCACAATAGAGGGGAGTGGTTACTCGTTGATTTGATTAAAAATTAATATGAAGAAAATGAAGTAAAGTCCCCCTCCCCCTTACCGGGGAAAAGGTCTTCAATCGTGACTGCTTTGTCCAAAAATTTCGTGGATCCAAATTTTGAATGGGGGTCAATCTTCAAACCCTCCCCCCAGTGACGCTCCTAGTTATTCGTACACATTGTTTTCGAAAATAAAGATGTACATGTAGGTCCACCTTCAACGTAACGAAAGGGACAAGGGTGCTAGCTGCCCACTACCAATCGTCAACCAAGTGCGACTGTGAGCCTTTAATCAGATAATCCTGCATATTCTCGAAAATAATATGGCTTCATGTAAACGATTGTCAGTGGTCTCTGCTCTGGTGCATTCAAGGTAGTAATAAAATCGTATCCACACTTTTAACTGCCGTAAATATACTCATTACAAAGAAATCACAAACAATAAAGGAACCATTCATCAACTTAACTAGCCTATCAAACACACAACAAAGGAGAGTGGCAATTATTGTTATGACCGTCCTTCTCTTTTTGATTCTGTACGTTTTCTGCCATTGGTTGAGACTAGTCTGCAAGCACAAACCCTGGTCAGTCGTAAAAGTGAGTCTGCACTATAAGACTACCATAGGCCATGTACTGAAGCTGCTCCTGACTGACACAACCAGTAGGTAGCTGGGCTAGACTTCTCTCAAGGCACAATGATTTGTTGATAAAGTGTCAAATTAGGGTCTGTGCCTGCAGACTAGGTTGAGACCGTGGACCTAGGGATCGAGGCACCGAACTGGTTTCAATGATTCACAATTATCCTTCGACATATCATCACGAAAGGTATCATTACACACGTATGAAATCACAATCAACTCGACTATTTCCCCAAAATGTACCTAATAATTATTCCAGTAATGATTTACAGGATTACCGAAGCGGAAAAACGGGGAATGGTGGATGGCAGGCCTACGAGCACGACGAGGGAGAGAGAGTAATATATGTTTTTCCATTCATTGCCTAGTAGAGGGAGCGTGCCAATTTTGTTATTATCATGTTGGTAATGGTAACCCAACCCTTTTAAAGAAGTAGTGTGGCTTTCCATGCAAATGACGAATAAGATATAGTGAAATTGCCTTTCTATAAAAGCTGCGGTTTTGAGCCCAAAGTTTCACAATGTAAAAAGTCACGCTCGCCAAAATCATTATGGGCCTCCAAAACGAGTCAGAGAATTGAGAGAAAATGAAGAATGTATAGAGAAAGACAGACAGATACAGATATATACTTTTACATCCAAAAGCTTTCATTGTTAGGGAAACATCGATCATTTCAAGTGTAGGTAAATGTTATTCGTTTTGGAACTGAATAGAGTGGGCGTGTCGCGTGCCTCATTCAATAGACGAGATGTCCTGTGCAAGTCACCATCGTATCATGAACAAATTTGAAGGAAGCTCTACAAATAAAGGAATTTACTTCGGTTGTCCTCGAGGGCAGTTTGCGATTCCTTTCATTCAAATCATTTATTTGTTTTCATGTCTGGTCTCTACTCCTGCCGGGAAGAAAAGTGTGGCATTTCAAACAATTAATCCTGGTTGCTCGACGTAGTATTTCCGTCTGAGTTAAAGAGTAGGCCTACATCTTACTTGTGCTCGGAGACAGAAGGACATTAATTCATATAATAATTTAACACGAGAATACACGTAATGCCTTTCTAGCTCTCAACAACATCATGTTTTTTTTTTGGAAGTATTGCAAGCTTAGAATTATGAGGAGTCTACGGACCAACGGCGAATGAAAGTCTAGGACCAGTAAAATATCCATTGCCCATTAGTCAATACAGTGTGATCACATTCCACATTGGGAAAAAGACATACTCCATCAACTGTTCAAAGTTCATCCTATAAAATAGGCGGTAAATATACACTCCCCCCCCCCCCCCCCAAGAAAAAAATGAAGAAAAGAAAATCATCTGAATTTGCTAGCAAGATGTATGCCATGTATATATCAGATAACTTTGCGGCAGCGTAAAATTGTGAATAGATATGATTTAAACATTTAAAGAAAATAAAAGTTTACAGGAGGGGGGGGGGGGGGATTACAATTTATCAAATGGATGATAGCGGACATGTATCATTTACGTCTGAGGTAGGGATGAAACCGTGCATGGGAGACCAGACCAGCGACCATTTGAGCAACTTTACTCCATAACATTTATTCTATGGAACAACAAACGTTTACCGAGTGTTTTAAGACATTCTACAAAGTTTTACATTTTCATCTTGTCTTTGTTATTCAAGGAAGGCCCTCCCTTCTCCCCGATTATTCCAAACTCTACACAAAGAGAAAGACGGGTGCCAGCTAGCCTGGGCCTTGTTATTATCGGACATCTTCTCTACTACATCCAAAACAGTAATTAGGGCAAAGTCAAACAATCGGAAACGAGCCTTTCAAAAGGGGAAGAGTATTACGTAAAACTCATTTCCCGAAGTTCATCAACTCTGCATTTTTACATTCATGAACCTTTCAAACACAAACATGAAAGTATAGATATTCAACTGTGAGATTAATTTGATTGCAATGTACCTTGCTATATGCTACATGGCTGTGACATGACATTTATAGGCCTCAAATAGCCTACAATACATGCTGAGGTCAAAATACATGAGTTAAAATTGCGTCTGATTATTGTGATTATAAAGATACATTTATAACTGAGATGATTTTGCATGCACTGTCAATGGGTGACCACAACACAAAGACAAGCAGACATCCTCAACAACACCATTTTACAATTGGATTTGGGCTAAATCAACATTCAGACCCTGGAACTTGTCAATGCAATAGAACAAAAGATGAGCATAATACATTGTAGACAGAAAATCAACATGGGTTATACATGTAAATGTACCTCATAGTCATAAATAAATACAATCTTACATAATAGGCTATACTTTATGCGAATTCTGATAAAACAAAATCTAGGCAACGCAACAGCTCTCGAGTTCGAGAAAACCTTCAGCAACCCACTCCCGTGCCGCCTCCCGACTCCCGTCCATCAAGTTATAGCTGTGACATCGAAAGTGGCATGTTCTTTGTTTAGGCCAGACAAGACGATGATCTCATGCTTGCGTGACTGCTAAAATTCGAAGGAGAAAGACAGAATTCAAGACATAACTTAAAAAATAAATCATTAAGTTCATGTACCTGCAACTGTCTTCACGTGAAATCCAAGGTCCTAAAACAAATACATCTGAAACAGAGCAGAGGTTGGATCCGATGCTAGTGAAATTTACTAAGCAGCTAGCAGGTCCTTGCAAACTCCAATGCACGATCGGTCAGCGATCGCACTGATTTTGGAAGTAACAGGTGCACAACTGTCGTCTGCTACTGTGTGATAATTTCCCGCCGTTGATGGGGTACAACATCATTTAATACAAAGAGATTCGATCATACACAGTAGAGGAAAAGAAATGAGAATAAGTTGTGATGATCGGTGATTTATGATTGTTTAATGCTTGTAAGTAAACAACCAGGAGACCGACGGCTTTAAGTCCTCTGCGAGAGACTTGGTAATGAGGATTAATGCCTTACCAAAGGGCACTAGCGCATCGACTTGGTTTTGAACCCTGGACCTCCAGGTTACGAGACTACTGCTCTACCACTGAGCCATCGCGCCTCCTCAATCCGCTATGTGCTATGCGAATACAATCGACAAGTTCGGTGATAGAGCACGGTAATGGCTGCACATTCTTTTTACTAAACTCTTGCCGGAGAAGGGGAATGCTTCCCTCCCCCTTCTCAATCTGCCTCTGAACTTAAAAATGAAATGACATCCTCGAATGGTAAATTTAACTTAAGTTTAATTTTAGAAGAACAAAAAAAAAATGGACAAAGGAGCACGTATAGCGGATTGAAGAAGAAAAACAATGAACGAAATATTACTTTAAAATACTTTTAAGAAACGGGCTTAGTAGGCGAAACTATAAGGTGATGACGTTTTACGTTTTTTGAGATTTACCGGTGAATTTTAGTCACTGAGGAAATTGGCGGATAAGGAAAGGTCAAAATACACAGGACGGTACTTCTAATTCTTAGCAGGTAATAACTCCACAGTCACGTTTGGTAATTGTTTCATGCCGATGTTGAGTAGCAGGGTAAGAGCTCCTTCCCCTAATTGCACCCTACTAGAACCTCAAATAATTTCTTTTCTAATCTTTCTAATCAGCTTTTGAAATGTGCGAACTCTACTTTTTATGGGCAATACAAAAACAGTATTGACATAGCCCTAAAGACGAAGGTCTCGAAGGTCTTTGCGATTGTACATTCAATGCATTTAGTATTATCTATATGCATCTTTGAACAATTTTCATCAAATTACACATCTTTACATCACTACCTACATTGTAAATATCACTGGTGGTACTTTGGAAAGAACAACTAGTATGTACTAAATAGTAGCTAGACGGTTGAGTCTATTTAAATAAAGATACAAACATTGATTGAAGTCTTTAAAATCATCTCTACATTTGCCATCTTTCCAATATGTATTATTAAGGTTTTTGTGCAAAACTCCAACGGTTCCATTTTTACCTGAAAATACTTCATTTCATTGTATTCTATATAAGAACTTACTTCTATGCACCTCATAAACTCTCGGATAACATCTTATTACCCTGGGACGTCTTTCTAAAGGAAGATATTTTTAGCTGTCATATTTCATTTTGATTTATGACAAATCAGTCTCTCATAGTAATCCCCCAAAGTGCGTCACTCAAAACGTGATAACCTCAACAATGAAATCGAATTATATATGTCTTCTCAAGTTCCCCCAACAGAGAAAGAGAGCGAGACCTTTACAGGTCAATACAATAATATTCGGAGATACGATGAACATAATGTGTTTCGATCATCAAAATATATCATGCTGACAAGGAGGAATAAATCAACGTCAAATTGAAATCAAGAAGTAATGTAAAGAAAAATATTTGGAATATAAGCAATTATGGGAAGCATGAAATTAAGTGGTCTTGATATATCCTTTCATTCAAATTTGGGTGGTCTTGTTTTTTGTTTTTAATATATATTTTCATTAATTCAATTAGTCACGGTAACTCGCCACAGCCCAGACGGCTGTTTTTCAGCACATGATTTTACTCCATCGGCAATGATTGGAGTTCTTATGGTTCGTTTGATTGGTTGGTTGATTTTATTTTGAGGAGGATCTGCTCCAAACGATCAAGAGTACACCCCTTATTAATTGCTTGCATTCATCTTTCAGGTTATAGGAATATTTAGGCATTTTATATCGTTTTTATTCCCTCATACAAAAATTAAAGATACCACCCACTAATAATGGATTTAACCACTACGTCCCTCACAATAAAAGGCTTAAAGGAAAGCAAAATAAAACAAAACGAACGAAAATACACAGAATGAAAACTGAAGCAAAGCAAAAAAAAACAAAAAACACTAAGCAAACAAACAAACTGATATTATCAAATAGACTTGATGTGGATCTACGTATTCAGGGCTTTCAAGATATATCGCCCCCACCCGTCCAAAGAGAATGCGGTCCACTTGTTTGTCAAGTTTCGGATACGCCCTTGACTGGCGTTGAACAGTGTCTAAGTGCAAAAATTGTGAAAATACCGTACCCTTGGCTTGTAATAACTTAAGAATGATTCTTCATCTTTCCTTTCATTTTAGTTTACGCCCTTGTGAGTTCGACATGTTATTAAATAGCTACGAGTTAATGGAGTGAACACGAGCCATGGTTTTGGGACAAGATTTTGTTTTAAAAGTTTTGATCTCATGGTTAAACGCCAAACGCCATTATTCAAGTGCATGTCGAGCGTTCATAACTTGTATTTAGAAATATCGCGAATAAATGGATTTTCTGATTGCATCAATTTCAAATATATAAAGTATAATAGCGAGCTGTCAACATATTAGGCTGGCTTATTTTCAGTTCATTTAACAACAATTGATTTCGTCCTTGCATGGGAGTCCGTCCACTTTTGTACAGCTGTCAATCAAGATTCCTTTACTACAATGACTTTAATTTCTTGAAAAGAATAAATAATTAATTACCCTAGGACAAAGTTTTATGGTGTAAACAACTTGAAAGCGAAACAAAAACATAACAAATATGAATAATGTAAGTTCTACTCTGTACCGAGTTTTTTTGTCTGACTTCATTCCCATGCAGAGGCGTAGCATAATGTGGTTTACTCTTGTTAACCGCCTGAGCATAGCTTTTAGCATCAGAGATGGAACAAAAGTGAAGCGAGTTGGGGATACTCCCTTGCAGTGTATATGATTCTTTCCCGTTTTCTATAACTAATTCATTATTCCTATCACTGTATAGTAACAAAATAGCCTAATTAGGATATATATAACTATAGGCTCCACCTTTATTGGAATAGCCAAATCATGTCTTTCTTTCTTCATTCAATGGAACGCATAGGAAACTGCATTATAAACATGCATGATATTAATGATAACAAAAGATCTGCACAACGCAGAATACACCTCAAACTCCTTTAAGTTTAGAAAAGTTATTGTAGTCTGGAATCAACCAATAATCATATTCGTATAGTCATGATACTTATACGTAGATTTGAAATTCACGCAAAGTTTACCAATCTGGTACCAGCTGCAAATAAAATCAACAATTATAACTCACCAGTCAAATAATCCAAACGTAGATATTGCAGATGCTCTTCAGAAATGCTCGAGCACCGATCCATCGAACAACTGCACCGAGGGAAACTCACATAAATATTATATCCACATTTACCAATGTGCAATAGAACACTGTCCAACGAATACATCTTGATAGTGTTGCATTATAAGTCCATCTCAAATAATATACACGTACCTCTTCATACCAGCTGATGAAATATATTGAAACAACTTCATGAAAGGATATTGTGCTCGCTGTAATTTGAGAGAGGAAAATCCGAAATATATAAGTTTTTTCTTCCAGACCAAACTTGATATCGTCCAGTGAGAAGTCAAGCGGTATCAGCATGGACCTACTGGTATCAGCCACCCATATAAAGTGGCCACTGTAGCCAATGTCGACATGTTCAAGGACATTGAGAGTTCGAAAACCAGCATGAGATTTGTGCTATTCGCTGAACTGTATATAAAAATGTGAGCCCAGTCTGGTCGAATTTTTTCTACCTTAATTATTGTACCTCAGAACTGTACCTCATGAAATATCAAAACACCTGCACACGAAAGGGATATAATTATGCCCGCTGTAATTTTGAGAGAAATTGGGGGAGAAATGAAAACATTCATCAATTTTAACAAACAAAACTTGATATCACTGTCCAAATGGCCAATGTATATAACCAGCATGTTCAGGGACACCTTCAGTTCAGAAACCAGCATGAGTTGTTTGCTCATGCTCTTTCGAAAGGTATAAGCAGGGATTTGTGATAAATCACAAATCCCTGGTATAAGCCAAGAAATGCATAACCCCTTTTTTCTTCATTTTAGCTCATGTTGTGCGTCGTCAGGTATAATTCTTTTGAAATGTATACATTAGGAAAAAATGCAGGGATCGACGTGAACATGGGGAGTGTGCAGATACAACGGAGATATATGATAATGTTAAAGTTGTTGCTGTCATTTTCTTTAAAATAAAGATGGCGCTTTTCAATCTCTTCTAGATTATTTACGCCAATAATTTAAAACTTCATCATGACTTTTTAAAAACTGTGCAAATCACTCGAGCTAAATGGAGATGAATGCCCTTTTTTTATTAAAAAGAACAGAATCCTAGGAAAGGAGCACGCACATAATGATAGTATATATACTAAGAGATAACAGAAGTTTTGAGATTCTTTGCGAGTTCTTCAAAGGCCTAATCATTGATGGTTCATCGAGGTTATTGCACTTTTTGTTGGTTGTTTGAGCTATGGGAGGTAGAGGTTGTTCGGGCCTCACTATGGTAGAAATATACCGACCCATCATCATGGTCAGTGGCGTACGCAGGATTTTTTCAAGTGGGGGGGGGGGGGGGGGGGGGGGGGTTTAACATTTTAAAATCGGGTCGAAAATTTCGCAACGACTCAGCTAGCCGCTGAATAAGCGGGGGGGGGGGGGGGTAAGAGGACAACTTTTTTAGGTCGTCCATTAGGACTTTTTTTTTTTTTTTTTTTAACATTAAAAATAAATAAATCTAAACTCATAAGGAGCGTACGCGCCTGGGTGAGGTGTCCATTCTACTTTAACAAGTATCCCTTTCCCTCTGTAATAAATGTCCTTTTATCATGAGTGCCCCTTTTATCATGAGTGCCCCATGAGTGCCCTTGTTTACCTCTGATAAATGCCCCTTTTACTATGACACGTGCCCCGTTCCCTTTCTAACAAGTACCGGTTTCGCTTCTCATAAGTGCCCCTTTATCTTTTGTAATTAGTGCCATTCCAATTTCTTATCTATGCTCCTTTCTTACCTCTGATAAATGACTCTATCCTAATTTGAAAGACGCCCCTTTTACTTTGAAAAATACCCCCTGTTTAACCCTAAAAAGGCCGGTCTATTTGAGGTCTTAATACGGCCGGGGGGCCATTATGACCCCCCCCCCCCCCTAAAATCTCGGCCGATCGCCGCGAAAATGTGCACGCATGTCAAGTGAAGTGTATAGAATACTATGGTAAATTTTAAAAAAAAATGAAAAAATCACTAATTTGCATATTTATGGTAATTTATGCATTTCCATATGTTTTGTACACAAATCACGAAAATGAGCGATTTTCGGGCTGACATGCAAAGACAAAAGGTCACGTGACTTTGTAACTGTACGTCTTATTTTTAAAAAAAAATTGTTTTAAAAGATGCGCAAGACTCGAAAGAAAAAAGTCAGCGAGCGGCGGGGCACCATCCGTATGCGTTCCCGAACAATCAGAAACATCGCGGAGGGGGGGGGGGGGGGTGGATAATGACCCCCGGCCTTATTAGGGTTAAGTATAAGAAGTACGTATCCCCACCCCCCCCCCCTTTCCGCTCTAATAATTGCCCCTTTTACTTTGACAGGTGCACCATTAACGTCCTTTTTAATAAGTGCCTTTTTCATTCTTACAAATGCCCCTTTGGAGCTGATAAATTCCCCTTGTTTACTGTTGATGTATGGTCCTTTGATAAAACTGGAGGAAGTGCATGAGAAGGGGGACAGGCAGATAAAGAGAAATATGATGAGACAGAAGATGAAGAAATGGAAAAAGAAGACGACGACGACGAAGAAGAAGAAAAAGCATGAACAGGATGACTGGTAGTTTGGCTAATTACTGTTTTATTTGTTTCTGTGTCGTATTTATACCGCCGTCAACAACAGCCACTTTTACTTTATTTTACACAAATATACATTTATAAGCAGAGAGAGGGAGGGAGACAGAGAAAGGGGGTGGGAGGGAGGGAGGGAGGGCCTGAGAAGGGGGAGGGGCAGATAAAGAGAAATCGATAGAGACAGGAGAAGAAGAATTAGAAGAAGAAGAAGACGACGACGAAGAAGAAGATGATGATGATGATGACGCTGCTGATGACAATTTGTATATACCCGATTACCTAAACCAATATCATTTGCCACAACAATTAATAAACGATGACACACCAAACAAAAATGAACTGGTCAAGGGAATGTACGTTTCTTTATTCAGTTAGAAATAGAGGTCCTTGAACAAAAATGGAGCTTTCACGTATGGAATCGTTTCGGAGAAAATACAGTAAGAGATATAGAAATTACACTTTTTTCTGAATGTAGAAGTATTACACAAGTTCAAATCTTGCGAAACTAGAGACTGTGATCAGAGACCAGGGGGGCGTTTCACAAAACTTGTCATCAGTGACAAATGACAGTTTTTGTTATAAGCTACTGAAATCCTTGCTTCTGATTGGTTATCAGCAGATTTGTCACTGATTTTTGTCATTTGCCATTGACAAAATGCTTTGTGAAACGGGTCCCAGGTTTATCGGTTCCTGCATAATCATATATTTAAACTAACGATGATTTCTTCATTATACGTAATTATGAATTTTAAGATAAATAACAAAAAACGAAGGAGACCGCCATATTGTGCGGTAAGTTCGAAATCGATGGCTGCCTCGACTAATAAAATCTCAACTGAACTCAACTCAACTCAACTCAAATTGTGATAATGATATTTCTGTCGGAACACTGCAACAAACAGAGGCGGATCCAGAGGGGGGCTGGGCGGGGGGCAGAGCCACCAACCCTGGCAAAAAAACAAAAAAAACAACATATTTTTAGTGCTCACTATACCCCAACCTTCATGATGTACATGAACCATTTCAAAACGTTAATCTTGAAACCGAATGTACATTAAACCACTAGAGACGATTTTATTATAACAATATCATTTTCATATAAAGGCGAACAAAATCTTTTGAAATGTGAAATTAAAATACGAATTACAATATATACACTCCGATTACGTTGTAGAACGTCGTTTTAAACATTTCGGAATTCGTCTCTGCATGTTATGAGGCTCTCTGATCACAATCGCAAAGTCTTTCGAAAAATCAACCAAATGCAAGTTCAATAGGTTTGCCCATCACCTCATGAAACGTGCGAGAAGAAAATCGTAAACCCGAACATGATTTTTTCGGAATATATGATAGCACAATGAAATTACCCCCGACTTGATTTCCACAAAGTCTATGCGAGCATGTTTACGATGCTATATTCAACCTTTTTGTCATTAAGACACTGGGAACGCTATGTATAGAAAAAAAACGAATCATCAGTAATAATTTCAATGAATTAGGCTATAACTTCTGTATCATCTATACATTATGTTCAACTTTACAAGCTTTTAAGAGACTCGAGGAAGTATATAAACGACGTCAAGATTTGCGTTATATGAATCCAAGAAGTCATTCTTCTACTAACATATTTAAGTAAAGAATTTTTGCCAGAGACACATAATTATAAAACAACCATCTTTTATCATGTTAAAACATTTTTTAAATGCTTGCGGGTTGATCACACAAACAATTACTATTAGAATTCTGAGCCAATCCATAAAAATGAACTTTATATATATTTCTAGTTCAACGGCGACAACGATTTTTGATCAACATTTGATATAATTTTTATATAATTTCATGGAGAGCATAGGTATGTGAATATATCGACGTACAATCAGAACTGGTTAGCACAGTTAGTCACTCACTGTCAAAGTGAAACACTTTAAATCGTAAATTAAACACTGCGGATATATAAGAAGTAGATATATGATCTTATAAGTGAATGATTTAATACAATTTCTTTCTTTTTTGTTCTTTTTTGGGGGGTGCAATTTGTCATGACGGTTAAACCTTTAAATAGCTTTGCAACAATGAAAAAGAACTTTAAAAATATATGCTGTCGTGACATTATGTCACCACATTTTACGGATCATCTTGTCCCAGCTAAAGTCCACATTATAAGGCACATTTAATAACTTCCATTTGCAAGACATTAATCTACATTGACCGACCTTTACCAAGGTGAAGTGAAAAAGTGGGAACAATGGTTTCAAGAAATTCGCTGATTGCTTAAGAATTGATGATTGAGTGTCTTATCGTGGCAGCTTGGCTACAAGTCGAGTTATTATAATTTAAAAACAAAATTAAACATAAACAATCCCATGGCCGATATTTATAAAAGCGTACCAGCTTTTAGTCCAGGTTACTGTCGGTCAATTTTAGTCCACTGGTTTATGAAGCACCTCATGTTAACTTCTTACTTCTGTAATGGTAACATAAGTAATATAGGCCTACTCTATATTATAAAGTTAATAAACCAATATCATGTCAATTTTTTTCTTCTTTCATTTCGTTTTACTTCATTTATTTTCAAAAGCATAAATAGTTTGACACTTCAAGTGTCACAAATCGAGTTTAAATTTATAGTTCACCTTTATAAAGACGCCTATGAAGCCATTTCAGGCGATGGCTTTTCTCTTGGCGCTACAGTCACCACTTCCCCGTCAACACCGGTCGTGGTCACCACTGCAGCTGCACAAGCTCCTGTCGGTGACACTGCTAGAACAAGATCGTTGCAGCTGTGCGATTCCTTCTCAAACAGAGTATCTACCTGCACCCCCTGGAAGGTATACCTCTGCAGCGTCTTCTCGTTATTCTGGTCGGACCAGAGGATGTAGAGCAGCCGATCAGCATCACATCCGATGGCCACCTTTTTCCATTCCTCGTTGTGGATGGAGCATAGAACATTCCCGTTGAGGTCTAGGATGGATACCGTGGCTGGTTCGTGCGTGACCGCAATGACATCTGGTCCCATGTGAGGGACAGTGACGCAAATCGGTGAGATATCCTCAACGTTCAGTGTATCCTTCAGGTTGCCGTCGGATCGTAGGATGTATATTTTGTGGTTTTCGCTATCAGTGATGTAGACGTTGTCTCCGTTATCTGTTGCCAAACCTGATATACTTCGTTTACCGGTAAACCGTGAGACATCTCTCCTAGAGTATTCCCAAGGATGTACAACATTGCATCAGTGGTTGCAATGACGAAGCGATGATCTGATAGAGAAGTAAAGCACCTGATGCTGTCATACTGCAATGTTGGAAGCCAGCAGGTCCAATTGAACGAGGTACAGCTTGGGAAGCTCGTGGCTGTCTGCTTGATTGCAGCAAACATTTCAAGATTTTCACCTCTTTCGATTGATAAACCCCTCGATTAACGGCTATGTATTGGGGCTGAGTGCTGTAGTGAGCGTCGTACGTGTATCCTTGAACTGTGTAGACTGTTTCATTACCGGTCTGTACATAAACTGTCTCTGGTGTACCTACAATGCATTCAGCCTCGACAATGGCTGATATTCTTCCGTCGCGAGTAAACTGTACATCTTTGGGACCATTCTTGCAAGCAACGCTCGAAGTACTGCGCTCTGTGCAGCTACACCCTACCGCAACTTTTCCAACTTTTGCGTCGAGGGGTGTCACGTGATAGTGCAAGTGATCAATATATTCCCTTATATTTTCCAGCTCCTGCTCATCAGGTTTTTCAGCAATTGCTCTGTCCATGGCCTCTCTAAGACTTTTGTACATAGAGGCCATACCGACAAGATCCTGCTCATTCTCCATGATTTGGTTTGTTAATAACAAGCTCTTCTCCGCCAGTGATTTGATATGCTGCGTTTTCTTCCTCAGTTGATTCAGCTGCTCAATTTTTTCACCAAGATACTCACAGGCCACTTTCTCTATTTGCAAACGCGCCTCTTCTACCCTGCTATGGTATTCGACAAAAGCATTTTGTATGCTCTTGCTTGTAGTCTTTGTTTTGTGGATGATATTGGTTTCGAGTACGTCAGCCAAGTTAAGAAACTCTGAGAACTCTTCAGATTTCTTGGAAACTTCCTCTTGACGTGAGCTTAGCTCTTCACGGATGGTAGGGACAAAGTCCTTCAGGAATTGGAGCTGGTGTCCCTGCTCTCGGTTATGATCAATCAGGGTACAGTCATGACAAACAGGTTCAAGACAAGTCACGCAGAAAAACTTCAGTTTTTCGTCGTGTTTTGGACATAGCATTGAGTCGTCTTTGCTCTGGATGGTTACTTTCCCGTTGAGCAAGTCAGATATGTTAGCGACGGCGTGCGTGCGG